>JASSUY010019157.1:22897-64113 GCA_032466535.1 Forpus xanthops | reverse complement strand
CGCTGGTGGTGTTCAAGGCCAGGTTGGACATAGCCTTGAGTGGCATGGTTTAGTGTGAGGTGTCCCTGCCCATAGCAAGGGGGTTGGAACTTAAGGTCCTTTCCAACCCTAACTGTTCCATGATTCTGTAATTCTAAGTGAGATACTTAGGTACTATGTGAATATTCTGTGTAAATAACAAACTTTATGTAATTGACAATATTTTGTCAGCTTCATATTTGGACATCAAGAATATAAATTTCAAGAACATACTTAAATTATAACTCAGTTTTCCAAGGTTACTGAAACTTAAAGCTAAAATATTGTCAGTGTCATATAGAAAAACAATTAAGGTTATTTAAAATAAATCATAAGTGAACGAGTTAGGTAAAAGAACCATGCATTTAATTTTCATTTGGTCAAACTTATGTTTAATTTTAAAAAGAATTATAAGAATTTGTATTTTCTACCAGCAGTCATTTTAATCCACTGACTCTTACAAGAATTTAAGTAGAAAAAATTAAAGAAGTGAAGCATTTTGTTTGCTTAGGCTAAATTTCAAAGTGGATGACCTTCATTTTCAGCTGTGCAAACCACATTCCTCACTCAGTCTTATGATTCTTAAAATAACCTGGGCCATTTAGAGTTTCAGAACTGTAATCCAGCAGCTGCGTTGTTTTTACAAGAAAACTCTATGCAGTGAATGCCATATGCAGTGTCAGTCAAACCTACGCAAAGTGTAGACATTGTGGCTCTTGGATTGAGGTTGGAGGTGACCTGTTCAAATGAAATTGTAGCAACATAGCCTCAAGAATGGAGCAAGCAGTCAGGCTGTCTGAGTGTGGGTGAAATCTGATGAATTATATGCTTCTTGGATTCCCTCCAGCATCTCAGTCAGTGTCAGTGTAATTTGTAAGGGCTGTGAATTCTAGAAGGAGCAACACATCATGTGCAACATGTGTACTTTGTATTTAAGGAAGCTGGGGAATGCATGAGCATTTTCTCTAGGTGAAATCAGTGAGATTTGGTTTCTAAAGAAACAAAGTACTCTGAACACTTTGCTTTGTTATTTGTCCTTTAAAGCAAATGTGCTTAATGCGTTTAAAAAAACCCTGCTTGATAAATGTGTCAAAGTACTGTAGCAGTATGCAAAAAAAAAAAACAAAAAACTGAAAACTGCCATCTCTGTGACCTGTGTTTGCTAACTTATGAAATTAGCAAGAGTATTTGCTGGCATAAGTAGTGCCTTTGCGAGCATGTGAATCAGATTTAGGTAGATCCATGGTTCTGCAAATGGGAGCTTAGTCACAGACACTGTTCGTGGGTGTCCACCTTTTTGTCCTGCTTGGAATCAAAATGCTCCTGCCCAGTTACCAGGCTGTGTAATCGCATGGAAAGGTTTAACAAGCACGTCTGGGGAGACAGCAAAACAGATACAGCAGTAGGATTTATATTTTTGCCTCTATAGACTTCTGGTTGAAGTAAGTGTATTTGGACTGGAAAAGCTGGTGATGCTACAGGAAGGTACTTGGGACTGATGCTGTACCTAATGAGGGCTATTCTGTAAAATTTGCTCAGGAAGGGGACTTTCTGTTGCAAGGTCTTAGGTTGCTGGCAAAGAACAGCAGAATGTATATCGCAGGAGATTGACTAGGAATAACCATAAGACAGGTAGACTGCTGCTTCAAATATTACAACCATACTTTGTTAATCAGATTTTGTAGTCGCAGCAACAGACAATGCTTTTTGGATGTTGCTAACACTGTAAACACAAATCTTTTGTGGTAGAGTCTAGAATGGTGTTTCTCCACATAATAGCAAAAACTCAGACAACTGTCATGTTTACGTAAGTTTCCATGATTTATCATCCAAAACAGGCAAAGAGGTAAAGGAAAGCAAAACTGTGATAAAAACTGCCACCTATCTGTATGATTAAGCATAGTAGTAAATGAAAAAATATAAATCAGAAGATATTTCTTAACTAGTCTCATAAATACTAACTCTTTTTGCGTACCTTTTCAATGAAATCATAACCTTGCAACAATGAGGACTTAGCAGTCTGAAAACTAACATAGGTGCTTGAGGAGGACACACACACACTGATCTGATGTTCCAGAAAAGTCTGTTGACCATGCAAATCATCTAAACTTATTTTGTGGGAGATAACTATGGAACTTGAATCCTACATTAAAACCTTTAAATTTGTCTTAGTGGGTGAGAAAAGTTTAACTAACTCATCTAGCATTTTTCTGCAATTAGGTTTATATGCTTTTCAGAGAAATTTGACTGTTCAATTTTTTTGGACAAATGACAAAAAGGAAAAAAACAGCCCTCTGAAAATCTTTAGCCTTTCCCTTGTCTTTTACTGCTCTATCAACAATGGTGGTTTTGTGTAACAAGAAACTTTTCTCTGTGAAGTTTTAAAGGTTGTTCGTTTTGCTGACAGACTTTTTATATTCTTAGCAACATGTAAATGGTATAGCTTTGGTCTCAGCTTCAAAAATGTTGTTTGTATGTTGCAATGTGCTATAGCAGTGTACTACAGTATAGAATTAGGATAGGATAGGATAGGATAGGATAGGATAGGATAGGATGGGATATTTCAGTAGGAAGGGACCTACAGTGATCATCTAGTCCAACTGCCCTAACTGCCTCACCAATTCAAGGCTGGCCAAAAGTTAAAGCATGTTCTTCAGGGTATTGTCCAAATGACAAATACTGACAGGCTTGGGGTATGGGCTATCTTTCCAGGTTGCCTGTTTCAGCGTTTAATCACTCTCTTGGTAAAGAAATGTTTCCTAATGTAGAGCCTAAACTTCCCTTGGTGCACTTTTGAACTATTCCCATGGTTCCTATCACTAGGAAAAAGAGATTAGCACCTCCCTTGCCTCAGGAAGCTGGGGAGAGATTCCCTTCTAACGGACATTGAGCCTAATGTAGTATTGTTGCTTGACTTTATATTTTTGCGTACGCTGTTTAAACTTGTTTAAAGATTACTGCTCATGAAAACTGGTATACTTGAAATTGAATTGTTGGTGATCCTATCTTTACTACTAATTGCAGCTCATGCAAGTGGAAATTACTGGCCAAATGTCCTCATTTTCAAACAGGAATCAGCATGTTTTGTCATTCTCTTCCTCCCCTCCACAGCTACAATGTGACTTCCCAAAAAATTATTTTTTGCTGGTGCTTCCCCTTATCTCTTCCAGTCTGGCTATGCTTGAGAATATTTGCTTCAGCCCCAATGTAAGTAAGTAGTTTCTTTTTTTTTTTGAGTGCTAACAAATCAGCCCTCACTTTTCTCTTACTAACAGAGTTCATATTATCCAATTGTCCTAGGGGTGTTTCTTTTCCAATATCAGACAACGTTTAGTTGATGCACAAAATCACTTTACCTGCACGTAAAAGCAAGAACTAAGTTTAAACACAGGTCATCTATCCATTTTCTGTGAGCTTTTTAAATCAGCAGTTAATGAAACAACCTGTCATCAGACAGCTGTACTGCTGAAATGACATGAAAAGCAAATCCATGGAGTAAGTTTGTTTGTAGACTTTCACCTAAGTTTGGAACTAGTGATGATTTGTTTTTTTATGCAGCTTAATCTTGTTTGGTCTAGCTGGAAATGAGGCAGTCATGATGTCAGTATTTGCCAAGAGCCATACTTTTACAGGAAACTGTAATAGACATCATTCAAAGTTTTGACAAGATTTCACACAGCATAGCAGGGCAATCCAGCACAAATTCATCATAATAAAAGCCTTCCATGTCCATTTTGGTTGAGGTACTCATAAAGTTACAGATGTGGTCCATGTGTAGCTGAATGAAACTATTCAGTTGCTACTTTGCATGAAATGCTTGAACACTATAACAAATGTCTTTCAAAATGGTTTTCTCCTAATGTGGATTTAGAGACATTAAAATATCAACACCATGTAATATAGCGTAGCTAATGTCACAAGGCATCAGAAAGCACAGAATCAAGTATCATAGTTTTTACATGATTTTTTTTTCAAAACATGCCACACCTTGGATTCTTCCACTGCGTTGTGTAGAAAAGGGGAAAAGAGAAGAAAGAGTTAAGGAGGCACTCAAAATGGAAATGAGTGATCTGGCAGTGTTTTACTTGCAAAAGTTCAAATATACATTCACCTCCACCGGGCTAGTGAGAGGGTGTGTGGTCCTTGGCTACCGTGGAGTTCACGGCCTTTGCGTTTCTCATGGTTTCTCAGAATTTTGTAGCAGGCTGATGGGAATCCTTTATGCCTGGTACAATGGTGACCACTAATCTGTGTATTGAAAACTCCTCACATTACTTCCTTGTTGCTTGGAGGGCACACAACATTACTGCACTGTTGTGTGCTCCTCAAACCTTCTCATTGTTTTCGTTTCCTTTCCTTCAGGCACTTTCTTGGCAAAGAAAGTTTTGAAAGCAGATACTTCACGTGTACCTGTCCAAAAGAAAGTATTTTTCTTATAACTTCTTTTAACCTTGGTCTTTATATTGCTTGGCATCTGGTTTTCCTTTTTGTGTGTGTATGCATGGGGATGGATGTGTGCTCATTCCTGTTTTTTATTTTGTTTTGTTTTTTTTTTTTTTTCTCTGGTGCGGCAACTGAACTTGAATGATTAAACTTGAGATAGTCCAAGGGAAGTGCTCCCCTTTCAGATTGCTAGGTATTATCCTGTAGCATCTGGTCTGCAGTAGCTATCATTAGATGATCACAAACTTAAAATCTATCATTCTGATTCTTGTGTAAAATGCAACAGTTCCACTGATGTTATTAGGCAACATGCTCATGTGGCAAACACACTAATTTATATCAGTATAGATTGGCTGACTATGCAGACTTTTTTTCTGAGAAGACTACTTGAGCAAAGAGAACGTATAAACCTGAGTAAAGAATGAATCTTATAGGACCAAATAATCTTTCTGTGTCTCAAACACAGGCAATGAATTACATTAAAAATGGAAATATATTTATTTGCAGACACTGGTTTACATTTAGTATTTACTATAGATTCATATGCTTTGATTTTTTTCCTATAAGAAATCAAATTGCTTCCAGTAATGTCCAAAGAAAAGTACCAATCTATATCCTGCAGATTGTATAATATCATCTTCCTCTTTCTCTTTTTATCTATTTCAGTAACAGCACTTGCAACATGCATTTAGGGTTTAAAAGATTTAAACCAAAGCCACCCTTATTAACTATGACTCTGCTGATTCTGAATCTTCACAGGTTACGTTTTTTAACTTGGATTACCCCATTTCTACCACTGCCTTATATTCTTTTCTTTTCAAACTATATGAAATAGTGATATCTGCCTTATGTCATTTTTTCTCTTATCTACCATATAGAAATGGACACGGCGAGAAGTGTTTTGGTTTTGGGAGTCTTGCTGGTTGTTTTTTTCTATTGCATTTGTGTTAGTACATGCTAGGGCTTGCTTGTACTTCAGTGGAAAAGGGTGAGGCCTGCGACAAAGGTTTACTCCTGGGAGGTTTCAGGTTCTTAACAGTTCCTTCAAAGTTCAGTCTTCAACAAAGAGCATCTTAATATCTGAAAAAAGGTTGATTGTTAGAGTGTTATATCAGGTGATAGAGATTCAGATATGTCTTTAATTTTCCTGGGCTCAGGCCATGAAGCTAAGAACTGAGCCTTACACTGGAAAGCTGGCACAGATCTAATGTGCCAGCAATAGCTTCTGCCATGGAAAGGATGCTTCTTTAAATTACAGTCCATGTGGGGACACATAAAACTGACAATAATTATAAAGATACTGTTATGGCAGCAATAGATGAAATCCTTAGTTTAAAGAAAGGGTTACTGTTGGGAGGTTTAGACTGGATATTAGGAAAAATTCCACTGAAAGGGTGATCAGGCATTGGAACAGGCTGAAAACTATGATACCAAGTGCTTCATGTCTTCTAGAAATCTATTTACTTTATTCCGTGTTGTGCACTAAGAAGTGTCTTTTAGGAAACTGGTCTACAACTGACCCTCTTTTATGACACTGAGGTTGTGCAGTTTTGTAGCCAGTCCATTGCTGCCATTACCCAGCCTGGTGCAAGGCACTGCTGGCTCCAGAAGAACATTTGGTATATGTAGATAGTGGACATTGTGCTATTGAGTCTCGGCAGTACTGCAAAAAAATTTAAGTTTTGAAGTTGCATTTTACCATTCATTGGGTTTACATTAAAATGCAGGAGCTGAAACTTCAAGCATCTACTTGATTCTCAGGATCTTGAGGTTGTCACAAGTTCACTTTTTCGACAGCAATGCAGAAAACTGATATCAAAATCATTGCTGCAAATCAAACCATATTTTTTTGTTTTGCATAGGTAAAAGCACAGCAAAACCATTACAGCTGCATTAAAACTAAGTTGCTGCAAGTCTGTAAAGATGACCATGCAATGAGAACATTTTGCTGACAGTGATTATTCAGGCAACCAAATTTGCTAAATGTACAAAATGCAAGCCAATCACTCTTCAAATGTTTTGACCTACTTTTCCCTTGAACCCATTCCAAAATAATAATAATAAAAAATAACTATGGAGAGAGCAGATTACACAGCTCTACAATTTCACTGATGGGAATGTGAATGCCATTAAAGTGCTTCCTGCTGGCAAACCAAGTATGTATTTGTGTGGTTGTAACTCTTCAATACTCATTCAGATTTTGGGAGAGAGACAAGGCCAGGGAAGGACACTTATGCTGACTTAAACAGAGTCCTTTCAATTTAGTTGATCCTTCTATTGTGCTTCTCTTAATTAATCTGTATAAAAATGCACAGTATGAAATCCGGAGTTTTTTTAAGTGGGGTCTACTTTTCATTTTCACGTGATTTAAGCAAAATTCAAAAAGCCTTTTTCTTATACCAGTTTGTACTTTTAATTGGTTCGTCAGGCATTACTGATATACTTGCCTATTTTCATACAGAATTTTTTCTGGATATTCTAATTTTTGACGCTTAAAAAACGAACTACATAATTCTGCTGGACTTCTCCTTTTACTCTGTCTTTTCCATTTTAAAATATTTCCTTATTTTTGGGGGGAGGTGGAGGAGACAGTGGGAAGTGGGGAGAGGGAGGATGTACATGTGCTCAGAGTTGCATTTAAAAAGCCTCCTGTTTTTCAAGTCCTACATAATCCAATGTGAAATAGGTACAGGCTTATTTTTGTCAGTTCTGAAAATATTTTAAAGCCCTATTTTACTGGCAAAGATATTAATGAACTTTAGAAAGAGGAGAGGGAGTTGGCAGGAAGAATTAATCCCTCCCAGTCCGAAACAAAACCCCAGGGCTGTTGCATTTCCTTCCTTTCAGCATCATACAAATTGTACAGTTTCAGCGTTCCTCCCTTGGTTTACTCCCTCAGGTCCTCAGGAGAGTTATTCTGCAATTTCAAGTAGGAAGATGATTTGCATAAACCAGTTCCTTTTCAGGAAATCTGAATTATAATCTGATGTTGTTTTGCTTTTGTCCTCGAAATTGTTAAAATGAGTCATCTGGCAATCTCTAATCCCATTTCTAACCATATATGGACATGTATGGGACTGAAAAGGAAGGCAAGTTTGTATATTTGGGAAATTCAGTACAGTCAACTTTCTAGGATTTTAATTTTGTAAACGAGTTAGACACTGAAAAATAATTGCACACTGTTAAATGCTTTTTATAAATCGGGTCTTTGTGAGCTAGGAATTGTCTTGTAAGTATAATATATATCTGGAATGCAAGTTCAAAAGGGCTTAAAAAATAAATTATGGAAGGCAGATATACATATGCATAAGTGGCAGTGTTGTAGCTCTCCCACTGAACCAATTTTCCACAGACTGTGTGAATCCTTGTACTTCCCTCCAGACAACAAGTATTTCTGGTGACCTCAGTCCAAAAAGAATTCTCTGCGCAGCACAAATAGTCTTTTCTTGCCTTTTGCTCTCATAAATCCTGGTTATTAGATTACCTGATTGAAGAAAGAAATACCTCCTGCCAGCATCAGAGGGCAGTCTTCTCAAAGCTAGCGCAGCACTGCTGGACTTAGGCAGCGCCTTCTTTGAACCAGACTCAAGAGATACAACTCAATTCCGGGAATGTATGCAATTCTATAGTTAGTGTTTTAACTTTCCTCCTCTTTTTGGTTTGAAACAAATGGAAAACTGCAAAATATATTTTTTTTTCAAAATCAGCAATTCATTTTCTACAGGGAGGGCTGCATTAAGGACAAAAAAGGTCAACCAGTGAGTGAACATTCCAACCGGAATGAACAGGAAGAAAAGTTGTGCAACATGCAAAAATAACTTTTAGACAAGGAGCCAAAATTCAGGGTCTTCTTTTGTTTGTCATTAAATATTTTGTAAATAATGTACAGCTTTGTGTCATACTCAATCTACGCTTTACAATGGCTTTAGTTTGTAATAGCTGTATTCACTATTTTTAAGAATTAGCTTAACCAAATGTAGCAGAGCTTAAAACAGGAATCACAACTTTCAGTTGTATCTGACCATAAATTAAATTGTGTAAAATTTGCTCATGGAGCAAAGCTAGTTAGAAAGTCAGGAATCTGATTGGCTGTATCCTCCCAGCCTGTTGGCCTTTTTCATACTCTGTAAAGATGGTGGCGGCCTTTGACTTCAGGATGGGGGATATGTGGGTGGGGATGATGGAAAGGCACAGAGCACAGCTTTCACAGAGCTCCATTATCTCTCAGCAGCTTTTTAACACAACTGTAATAGCGGCAGATAAATAATTTTGTCTCTGTGTATGTATTCTTCCACCCTCACAGGCACTTTACACATATAATATAAGATTTGTATCTGGTGCATATGGACTAAGAAAGCGGATCTCTTTTTCTTCTGTAGGAATTCCATAGCTATAAGCTTATAGATCTTATTGTATAGATTCAAGTGAAATATTAGGACTGCATATTAATATTCTTTAACTGTAGTTGTAATAGAAGCATCAATTTAATCAAATTAGTGATAAACCATCTGCCATAGAAAAATTATGACTTTTGGCCAAATAATATATACAGGAACGGCTTTATCAAGGCCATGTAAATCAAAGCTCCTCCCTCTTCAGATGCTTGGCTTTATCTTAAAGAAATTGATAGTAATAAATAATTTAAGTGATGCTAAGCCTGAGAGATGTCAGGGGTGCCCCTTGGGTGTCCCTCATCCCTTTCCTTGGATCGTCCCTCCATGCAGCCAGCCTCTGTCCCCATTCCCACTGCAGGCAAAGCCAGTAGTCTCAGTGAGGCAGCAGAGCTGGCGCCTGCTCCTGGGGTGCAGGAAAGCCAAGGTTGGTTAAACTGTCTGCATCTGTAGCCAGAAATAGGGAAATTCTGAAATTCCAATTGAGAACAGAGTCGCTGTGCCATCCCTGTTTCTTGTACAGCTCTCTATAGTGTCATGATGTTACCAGCTTGCAGTGATACCACTCACTTTTCTCAATTTATAGATGCTTTATTCCTATAGCAATGAGTCCTGACAACTTGAGAAAATACTGTAGTGAGGCAAAATGAAATGAAGGTTTGGCATAAAAAGTCACTGAGCAGTGGGGCAGGAGTGGATAGGCTGTTATTTGTCATTTTTCCAAGATGTTTAAACAAAGTTTGTAGTACAAAGTTTGTTATGGTGAAGCAGCTGTTGCACCAGATTGTTAAATCTCAGATAAATCTCTCACTTGCTCTGAACCAAATCCA
Organism: Forpus xanthops; assembly: GCA_032466535.1. Lineage (NCBI taxonomy): Eukaryota > Metazoa > Chordata > Aves > Psittaciformes > Psittacidae > Forpus > Forpus xanthops. The sequence goes on along the minus strand of JASSUY010019157.1, from coordinate 54,431 downwards.
AAGCCGAGCTACTGATGTATGGCTGGCCCTTTAGTCCTAAGTGTCTACTACTTACTATGTAAAGCCACTTTTTAAATACGTAGATATTGTCTGGAAAACTACTGCTATTGCTCGGTAGGTGGGCATCAGATATCTGCTGTCTTGATATCTTAAACCCTTGTTTAACACAGAGTAGTCAGCTGAACTATTCTTCCTATGCTCAGCACTGAAGTTCAGTTCATGCTTTTAGTGTTCTGTCCATCGCCAAATACCATGGAGCAGGTTGTGAGCCACGACTGCACAGAAAGGAAACCTCTGGGTTTCAATTAGTTTTCAATTAGTTTCTCTGTCATGCTTAGTTTTGACTTTTAAAGACATGACAAAATCAACAAGATCACATTTGTCTCCTTCATCCTCTGAAACCAGTTGTTGTTTTTAAATCACCAACCTGGCAAACTTGGTCAGGGGGCTAGAGTGGAACAATGACACATGCTTGGTGAGAAGGTGGCAAGTACTAGTAGGCTTTTGTAAAATATTCTTTAAAAAAAAAAAAAACAACAAAACTCACTGTATTTATTAAAACTCATATGTACTTCAGTGCTTAGAACTGGATACACATTCTATATTATCTATGGTAATGGTCTGAAAGGCCAGACTTTCTTTTCACTTCATTCATAAACACCAGAAGTGTTTAGTCCATGTAAATTAAAGGTGGTGTGTGGTAATTCTTTCCAGTGCCAGCTTGGTATCTTCTCTACAATATTTTCCACACTGTAATAGGGTTTGCTGTTCAGATGCACTCCAAGGTATATGCTAGCACTTAACAGTACAAATAAACCCAGAAAACCTCCCTTCCTTGTGAAATTCTTCTATACCCTTATCTAGGTTCCCAGATAATGTAAATAAAGTTATGCTGAGTTATATATGAGGAGCTAACATTTTATTTTCTGGCACTCTTATATTCAGATGTCCTATACCTTTAAGAAACAAGCTTGACAATTTCAGCTAGAGACACAGAATTCTAGTATTTTCTTTTTATTTAAATAATTCTCATGAGAAAAAAAGAACTCTACTTATGAGATACAATTCCCATTTCTCAGATTTTAACTTCTAAATGTCACTTTCTTTTTGTAATGAATTGGGCAGGAAACTCTGCCTTTTCCTTTGAATGACTCATGATGTAATGTACTTACAGATTAGAAACACAATTTGAGTAATGTACTATATGGCATTAAGTGAGATTTTGCCCATTCTATCACGTCTATCCTAGTGTAAACGTAGCGCTACATCACTTGTGCTAATATTAGGGTGTTTAGATCATTAGAACTTGTTGAAGTTCATATGTGGGTGTACTTTTCCTTCATGTTAGAAATGCACTTTTGTAATGTGAAAACTTTAAATTAATTTACCTGCAAATGTCGTTGGTTAAAACTGAGCATAGAAAAGCACTTAATGTCTTATTTGTAGCTGTCAAGAGTCCACATGGCATACAAGTGCACTTTGATACTAATACAAAAAAGCTCTTATCCAGTTGATCTGGAATGAAATATTCATAATATTTGCAGAATTGAGCAGGATTCTTCTGTAAACTTGATGAACTTTACCAGTGGACAAAAATATGAATGCTCTGTTTGTTGCTACTTTGCACGCTCTGTTTTCCTTGAAGCCATTATGAGACCATTTAAGTGATATTTTTATTTCAGAGGAATGCTTCACATGTCGGGCTTCTGGTATCCTGCCAATGTCAGATGCAGACAATGAAGTCACAGGCCTGATGCCTACAGAACAACCTTCCTGCATGTGAAATCTTCATTGTCACATATTGATTCTGTTTCCTCGTGACAGGAATATGGAATATGTCTAGGAGATACTACCACTGGAAGAGTGTTGGCAGCAGTTAATTCTGCCTAAGTTTTGTGGACAGTTTCCCTTTGTAACAAGCAGTAGAATACAGTCTCTCCCACACAAGAATTTGGAAAAAGAGGAGTCAAACTACATTGCTTGAATTTTCCTATACTTACAAGCTGGGCCTCAGAAGAGCTTTTAGTCAAATTAGACATCTCAGCCTTGCTTTTGAGTCTTTGCCTCTCATGCAGACAAATATATATAAAATGCCTTTGGAATTAACTTCTTTCAACGGAGGCTGTTGAAAGGAAGGGAAAGAAAACAAAAGCAAAAAAGGCTAGTAGAAAGCTACAGCAGCCTTTAGCTAGATTAATAAAAGGTGCGTAGTTTTGGTCTATTGAAAGATCTCCTTTGGAAGACGCTTCCATGGAATGAAAAAGCCTGCTCCATTTCTCTGCATGTGCTTTGCCTTTCACTCAGACAGGTATCTTACTCCCTCACCTAACCTAGTCCCTTCACACCCTCTGCCAAACAAGTGCAGCTATCATATACCCTGCTTCTAATACCTATCATTGGTCTTGTATCTCAAAAGGAGCAAAGAGGAGACCTGCCATTGCCTGAAGTGGAAGAAACATTACCCTCTGAGGTTAAAAGTGGATGTACAACAATACTAACACCAGAAGCTTCAAAGAAGTAGACTTCAAACAGAACTTTGAACTGTTTCAACTGACAGTTATGCTTACTTTTTTTTTTTTTTTTCTTATTGTAGCAAGACCCAAAGAAGGAATGTTATCTTTCCTATAATCTCTAGCAAAATGAAATCTTAATGTTCCTGGGCATGATCCAATTCCCAACCATCTCATGCCATTTCAGAAGCCCTAGGGACCTACCTGACTACAGCTGCCAGTTCAATTGACCATGAGATTTTGTCTCATATCTGCCACCAGCTTGCTAACATCCCAAATCCCTTGAATATCTCAAGTGGCATCTGATGCCTATGTTAAAGCAGCTGAACTGAGCTAACTGTATGTTAATAGATTTAAATCTCATTTAACAACTTCCTCAAAATGGAATATTTTAAGGTTCCTTTTTAGCTTTTACAGCAAAGCCATCTTCAAAATCAGTAATCTGTTTTCTTCTTAGTGCTTCTGGTAGCTGAATTTTTGTACAGTGTAAATCTAAATATTTTCATGGATACCTATTTAGCTTTTCTGATTTGCTACAAATTATATATTATTTATATGATTTGTTTGCAGTTTTGAAATGCATAAATAGCCAGTATTGATTGTCTCATTGTAGTAAATTTATTAATGTCCTTGTCAAACATTGACTTGAAATATCTTCACTGAAACATAGCCAATAGCTTTAATGCACAAATATTTATGATATGTGAAATTACGTTGAAGGGCTGTGATATGAGATTAATGTACTTAAATTGAAATGTGTCTGCGGACTAACCTTTAAGTTCTGGAAAAATGGGACAGAAGCAGACTTATACCCTCACCAACTTCAGTTTCATGAAATGCAGTAAACTGCAAAGAAAGGTGTTTTTTTTTTTTTTTTAATGTGTATACCCAAAAAGGGAACATTATCTTTCCTATAATCCTTAGAGAAATGAAATTGTAATGTTTCTGGGCTACTGAGGAGTCAGGAAAAGATAGCTACTGAGTACCAAGGAAAAGATCACCTTACAACTAAATATTACTGGCCTCCATGAGACACTAAGTTTAAATTATGAATGTACTGCAAGGTTCTCTCTCACAATAAACAAGTGTCATACTAAATACTTGCACATTTGTAGGAGCCGTGCCCTAAAAAACTTAATGTTCACTATTTTTTTCTGAAGGGCTATCAGCTTGGTTCAGACCTTTTCCACAGATGTGGTACGTGTGCTATCTTACAGGGTCAAATGGCTTGAAGACACTGCTGACGGCAAAAGAATACTGTTTTTGCACAGTTTAGTTGACCACAGTAGAAAGAAACCACGCATTCTTTGGAGCATGTGACAGTTGAGTTTGGTAGGATTAGAGCACCCTCTCTTGCATGGGAAGCAGTTTGTGCCTGCCACCCACAAGGTCATCACAGAGCCACAGCAGGAGGGAAGAAAGCTGATTTGGAACAAATCAAACCAACTTTGCCTGAGCAGTCTCATGCTTGCACTGGGAAATGATAAATCAGCCAGCATAGGTATAAGGGGTTGTGTTTTCAGCCTAGTCCTGCACATCTCTGCAAAAAGTCACCGACATTATTAATAGAAAGGTTTGCTGACCAAAACAGAATTGCAAAGCTATAAAATTTACTGAGTTGGAAGGGACCCATGAGGATCACTGACTCACACAGGGCAATTTAAAAGTTAAACCATGTATCTAAGAGCATTGCTCAAACACCTCTTGAACACTGACAGGCTTGGAGCGATGGTAGCTTTGACCACATCCCTGGGAAGGCTGTTCCACTGCTTAACCACCCTCTCAGGGAAGAACTTCTTCCTAATACTCAATCTGAACTTCCCCTGATGCAGCTTTACGCCATTCCCGTATGTCCTGCCACCAAATACCAGAAAGAAGAGATCAGCATCTCCCTTTCTGGTCCTCCTTATGAGAAACTTCTAGACAGCTGTAGACAGTCACCACTTAGTCTCCTCTTCTATAAGCCGAATAAACCTCCTATCTTCAGCAGCTCCTCGTAAGTCATGCTCTCCAGCCCTTTTGACTGCCTGCATTACAAAACAATCTTCTACTATGCCACTTGCCGAGGTGAGTAGTTGCAGAGAGGCGCCTTCAACCCCCGAGCGAAGGGAAGCCCCTCGTCCGGGATCCTCAGTTCTGAGCGGCGAAATTTGCCGCGAGGGCCCGAAGCCATTGCCAGGCCTTGCCCCAAACCAAAACACAACAAAAAAAAATGGAAGAAAAGGGCAATTGAAAGCAAGGGACTTCCTCCAAAATCCAATGCCCTCACCCAGAATTGCTTTGCAGCTCTGCAGGGGGCTAACAAGGAAATGTTAGTACCACTAAATATCACTACTGGTGCCTCCAGGAAAAAGCAGCGGCTCGCAGCAGTAGGTGGCTCTACTTTGAAGGGCACAGAGGCACCCATTTATTGGCCTGACCCAGTCCTGAGGGAGGTATGCTGCCTACCAGGGGCTCAGATCAGTGATGTTGCTGAGAGGCTGCCTGCTCTAGTCAGTCCGGCTATTACCTCCTTCTAGTGGTCCGTGTGGGTGCTAAGTGACATAAATAGCAGTAGCCCGGAGAACATTAAGAAGGACTACAGAGCCCTGGGAGAGGTGGTTAGGGTCTCTGGGGCTCAGATGGCTTTTTCATCAATCCTCCAGGTCAAAGAAGAAGATCTTGAAAAGGACAGGCAGATATGATAGGTGAATAAATGCTTAGAAGGGTGGTGCCATAGTCAGCGATTTGAGTATTTAGAACATGGGACATGATTTAGGAGGTCAGGTCTGCTGAAAGCTGGTTTAGCTGGTCTGACAAAGAAGGAAAAGAGCTGCTTTGGAGGGAGGCTTGCCAGGCTGGTCAAGGCAGCTTTAAACTAGATGTCATCCCAACACCCCCATTCAGTTGCCCACACCTATAATAAATGCTTGGAGCGATGCAGAGCCATTTCAGCCACTCCAGCCAATGAACTGGCTTCATTTGGAGCTCAGCTCAGATGCCTCTAAACAAATGCCTGTAGTATGGGGACTAAACAAGAGAAATCAGAGATGTGTGCATAGCTACAGGAATATGATATCACTGGCATCACAGAAACATGGTAGGATGGCCCCTGTGACTGAAGTGTTGGAATGGAAGGTTATAGGCTATTTAGGAAAGACAGGCCAGGTAGATGGGGAGGGGGAGTAGCTATTTATGTTAGTGATAGGCTGGAGAGTATGGACCTCTGCCTGGGGACATGTGATGAGTCAACAGAGCTTGTGGGTCAGAGTCAAAAGGAGAGCAGCAGTGGGGGCATAACTTTGGGGACCTGCTACAGGCTGCTCGATCAGGAGCAGCTTCACGCTTGCAGGCCCTTGTTGGAAGGATGGTACAGCCCTGCACAAGCATTCCAGGAGGTTCCTCAATTGTGTGGAAGACAACTTCCTTTTGCAAGTAACAGAGGAGGCAATGAGGTGCTGTGCTTGACCTTGTACTCGCCAACAGGGAGTTGGAATGTGGTGCTCCAGGGCAGCCTTGGCTGTAGCAATCACAAGATGGTCAAGTTCAAGATCCTCAAGACAGTGAAAAGGGCACGCAGCAAGCTCACTGCCCTGGACTTCAAGAGAGCAGACTTTGGCCTCCTCAGGAACCTGCTTAGTAAGGTTCCATGCAATATAGCCTTAGAGGACAGGGGGCCCCAAGCCTGTTGGTTGATATTCAAGGATCACCTGCTCCAAGCTCAGTGTTGCATCCCAACTAGAAGGATGTGCAGCAGGAAGGCCAGGAGGCCTCCATGGATGGATAAGGAGCTGCTGAGAAAACTTAAAGGGGAAAAAAGAAGCTTATAAATGCTGGAAGCAAGGACAGGTGGCCTGAGAAGAATAGGGATGTAGCAAACAAAAGACAGAGTATGGATAGCTTTTCTGGAAGCTCTCAGAATTGGCTGCCCTGGATTTGGAGAGTGCTGAGATTCTCAATGACTTCTTTGCCTCAGTCTTCACTAGCAAGTGCTTTGACCATGCTTCCCAAGTCTTGGAAGGCAAATGCAAGGACTGAGAATGAAGACCTTAGGCCCATTGTAAGAGAGGACTAGATTCGAGATCATCTTAGGAACCTGAATGTGCACAAGTCCATGGGACCTGATGAAATCCATCCTTGGGTCCTGAAGGAGCTGGTGGATGGAATTGCTAAGCCACTGTCCATCATATTTGAAAAATCATGGCAGTCAGGTGGAGTTAATGACAACTGGAAAAAGGAAAATATAATCCCATTTTCAAGGAGGAGAATATGGAAGACTCAGGGAGCTATAGACCAATCAGTCTCACGTTTGTGCCTGGTATAATCTTGGAGTAGATTCTCCTTGAAAGCATGCTAAGGCACACGATAAACGAGGCTGTTGGTGACAGCCAGCCTGGCTTCACTAAGTGAAAATCCTGTCTGACCACTTTGGTGGCCTTCTTTGATAGGGCTGCAGAACTGATGGACAGGGGTAGAGCAGTTGACGTCATCTACCTGGACTTGTGCAAAGCGTTAGACACTGTCTCACATGACATCCTTGTCTCTAAATTGGAGAAACATCAATTTGGTGGATGGACTACTGTCTGGATAAAGAACTGGCTAGGTGGCTGCACGCAGAGTTGTGGTCAACAGCTTAATGTCCAATTGGAGACCAGTAACGAGTGGTGTCCCTCTGGGATAGGTGTTGGGATCGGTCTTGTTCGACATGTTTGTCAGTGACATGGACAGTGGGATTGAGTGTGCTTTCAGCAAGTTTGCTGATAACACCAAACTGTGTGTTTCAGTTGATACGTTGGAGGGTAGGAATGCCATCCATAGGGACCTTGACATGCTTGTGAGGTGGGCTGATGCCAACCTTATGAAGTTCAACCACGCCAATGCAAGGTCCTACACTTAGGTCAGAGCAATCCAAGGCACAGAATAGGTTGGACAGAGATGAGATTCAGAGCAGACCTGTGGAGAAGTACTTGGGGGTGTTGTTTGAAAATGGACATGAGCTGGCTTCAGAGATAAAAGTATCTGGAATTCCAAGTTATGAGGATAGAATTTTTCTGTGTTTTCAGCAATTATCACACTAAGCTTTTTCTCTCTGGTTACTTTAACATGTACTGAAGAATTCTAGTAGCTCAGTTTACCTCTTGCTTCAGAAGCTAAGAGTTTACACTCTGTTATGTTTTAAGCCCAGCTGTATATCAGCCATGCAGTTCATTAGCTCACCCCCCTTCCTTCCCCCGCTCCTGGAGGGATGGGGAAGAGAACTGAAAGAATGTAACTCCCATGGGTTGAGATAACAGTCCAGTAACTAAAGTATAACACAAACCACTGCTACTGCCACCAATAATAATAATGACAAGGGAAACAACAAGGGAAGAGAATACAACCGCACAGCACCTACTGACCGATACCCAGCCCGACCAAGCAGTAAACTAACTTCCAGGTAACTGTCACCATTTTTTATATCCTGGGCATGATGTGCTGTGGTATGGAATACCTCTTTGGCTAGTTTGAGTCAGGAGTTCTGTCTCTGCTTCCTCCCAGCTTCCCTTCCTCCCTGGCAGAGCAAGAGACTCAGAAAGTCCTTGGTCAGGCTAAACATTTGAGCAGTAACTAAAAACTTTGGTGTTACCAGCACTGTTCCCAGGCCAAAAGTCAAAACCACAGCACTACATGAGCTACTAAGAGGGAGAAAAAATTACTGCTACTGCTGAACCCAGGACACACACCATGAACATTCAAAGTATTGAAAAATTCTAAAAAAATTATTTGAATACTTTTTCAACTTTTTTCTCCTGGTTAAAAGCAAAAGCAGCACAATTTACTGGTAAATATATGGCCTGGCAAATACATACAAGCTGAAGAAACTGGTGTCTGCATCTCATTCATAGAGCGGACCTGGATTATTTATCTACCTGCACATTTACTCTCTTTAAATTCTTTGCCATTTTATCTTGTTAGATAGCTGGTTTCAAACAGCCTGAACTTTGCCTTCTTCTGTAGCTAGATGTAGGGTGGGTGTTAGGAAACACAAAAATGTGCTGCTTGAGCTGTGGTACTAGGCATCCTGTGCTTTTTGCACTTGCATTGGAGACACACCCCTAGCACTTCACTTCTGGAAATTCCCTTCTCAGAAGTCTCACTTGCTTGATTATACTGATGTCTAAGAAAACATAGCAGGAGTGAGAGTTAGCTACCTAAATCTTCTGTGCTCATTTTCTCTGGTCTCCACTAGATTCTTCTTGCACACCTAAATACATTCTGATGCTGCTAAATATTGACAAGATTTTTCTCCCTGTATTCAGAAAGAGAACAGTTGTAGTAAAATTCTTCACTCCTTCATTTTGTAGAGAAGCCCATCTTCTAATTTCTGAGCCCTTTTCCCTGACATGTAGAGCGTGAAGGGCTAGCTGAGGGAAAGGAGTGCACATCTCCCATGCTACACAGAATCCTTTAAACAAAAAGAAAAGCAGACACATTTTCACCAAAAAAATCCACTTCTGGTCTATTTTATATCTCCCCCAGAAATGTTGTTCTTCAGCATTGTGGAGACATGGTGAGTTACTTCTGTTATGCTGAAATACAGATTTGCAAAGTGTGAGGATATCTTATTTGTGGCTGTGGAGGCTAGCAGGTAAGCAATGTGTTTTTCTGCTGTCAGGATCTGATCTTACAGTCACTATTCTCATGTTCTCCAGATGGTGCTGGCCATATTTTACCTTTGAATTCATGTTTTTTACCTTGCCTATATACTACAAGAAGACTGTCTTTGTGAAAGGTGTTCTTCAAAATCAGGAGCTTGAAGACCAGATTCTCTGCCAATGTAAAGCTCTACTATTCCATGGATCTTTACCCCTATTTCAAGTGTGGCCTTATGAATCATCACCAGTGTTACTAAACATTACTAAATAAAACAGCATTGAAAGCTTGGTAAAAGAACAGAGGCATCTATTGCTATCCAATTTGGTGGTGTTCAGATCTGCTTGAGACTGTCAGTATCTAATATGGAGCCAGTATGTACAAAACTACTGATTTGTGTGTAGCATTAGTATTGAAAATATACCATATACTTTGAATTATGAGGCACTGGAATGTGATTGCAAACCTAATCCAAACATTTCCTCGTCCAGCCCTCCTGACTTGGAAAAGTTAATCATAAGAAACGACTCCCAGAACTGACTCAGCCACTAGCGGTCCTCTCAATAGGCTATACTGATGGTGTGAGACGTGATCTTGGCAAGACTGGCTTTACTTGTCTTAGCACTCTGAAAGTAAATAATTCCCTCTTCCTTTTTTTACTGGGTGGAGCAGAAGCAAAGAGTGCTAAAAGCAACATTATTATATTTCTGATAAATATGCACAGCAATTAAAGCCTTTACAGTTAGTAAAATGGGCATAAAGTAATAATCTTCTCCAAGAACTTCTTTGAAAGTAACACACTTTCTTCTTTATATTCTCCTTCTCCTTCACATTTCTTTTTCCAATTTCTGCCACTCCAGGGTTCAGATAGATTGCTCTTTGTTTCACTTATGTTGTGACTTCATTTTTATTCCTTTATTGATATCTCAATTCGCTTTTTAATTCCTTCATTTGGAAAACTTGTTCTGTTTCCCTCTGGTCTCAGCCACCCTGATTTTCATTTTTCCCAGTCATGTAGTATGTCTCACCCTCAGCTGTTGCCAATGAACTCATCCAGACTTGTCTTCAAATGCTCATTTTCCATCTGCTGAGGGCACAGAAGATCCCTAGGGATAGATTTGTCCCTTCTTTTTTCCTGCAGATAGCATCAAAATTCTAGCTGTTCCTAGCCATTTTCAAGTTGTCAGGGCATAGTTTGTGTCATGCTCTTTGTGTCCATACTAGATGCAGTGATTAGATAAGTGCCCTGTGAACTTTGGCTTTACATAGTTTCTTTGAACATAGCAGTGCAGCATCCAACATCATGTGCTCTTGGGCCACCTTGTAGAAACAGCTGTTGGGGTAAAGTTGGGCTCTTCCATCTCTGATATGTTTAGTTACAATGGAAACGCTTTCAAGAAATATATGGGACACATTTAAAAAATAAAGATCTTTTCACACTATATTGCTTACAAACGAACTGGGAACCAAAACAGGTCTTTCAGGATCTGGCATCAGACCTATTCTTGGTACTCTGAAGAGCAGCCATGATAATGTTCCACAACAATGCAGGGAAGTTACCGGTTTGGACCAGTGAGGTTAACTTCTCATGTAGTTCAGCAGAGATCTCTAGAGAAGCACTGTCCAGTTAACATAAGCCCCATAATGTTTCCTGAGTTAAAAAATGAAAAGTATCTTGGCTATGCATATGAATGAGAGTGGGAGGAAGATTGTGTTTCAAGGGAAGTCTTTTTTTCTTTTCCCTGTATTTCTGTCTGTGTTATAGTTATTAAACTCTAATAAACTGATCTTATTTGCACTGAAGTAGGTTTGTTGAAAATCTCACTTAAACAGTTAAACAGATTTTGTTTTGGCAACAATCATTATAATTCCCAGAAAGAAGGATCCGAAGCAAAGCCCAATGAGCAATAATTTCAAGCAACTGTTTTAAGAAAGCCCAACCTTCCTTCTGATCTATAAAACAGATTCTTTGTGACATTTTTATACAACTGAATTTTATTTTCTTAAAAAGAAAAAAATCTGGGAGTAAATTGCTTTTTTATTTTCTGAAACAGAAACCACTCAGCATAAGAGAGTGGATATATTGTATGCAGCCCAAGTCTTAGCTTTACTTTCAAGTGTCCATTTCCACTTTGATCTCACATTTTACACTGTCTTTAGAGGCAAATTCTTCATATTATAGGCAAATTCCAGTGCTGTGCAGGAGACTAACCTAAAAGCTGTCCAAATCCAGGTTGTGGACAAGGACACAACCTTTTTTTTCTGTAAACATTTTTTTTGCCCACTGAATTTTACCTTGACTTAATACTATGTGCTTGAGATTGTTCTGATCGAAGTATATAATAGGCTAAAATTTTGTATTCCATCTGCAGAGTGCTACAGCAAAGTACATAGAAATGCAAATATAAAATACATGAAACATTTACAATGCTTACAGTATTTTTGCATGTTCTTCCTGTAGAGTAATGAGAGTTGGGAAAAAAAAAAAAACTGAAAATGTAGCTGTTTCTCAACTGTTAACTCTAGTCTATGTAGATTATTAAATATGTATTGGAAGTAATTTTAGGAGTTGTGCTGGGACTATCATAACGGCTTTATTTTGAATAGTTAGAAGATAAGAATAGTTTCACAGATAGAGAAGTTTGTTTTGCAAAAAAAAAAATACCACTTTACTTGATTCTTGTCTAATTTAAGCTTAATGCTTCTCATATACATGGTATCTTTCTGATTTTGACAGCAATGGAAGCATACTCACTCTTTAGAGACAGAAAAAACTCCTGCATTTTGTAGATAAGATTTGCAACCAGACAGGTTCTTTGTCACACAGTTATTTGACTAGGTACTCCAGAGTACTATGATTGAAATATACAGTGACTGAAGTATTTATCTGGATTTAGAGAAAAGATGGCAACTACAAAATCATAAATGCCACAATGCAAATCCAGGTAAAGTCAGTAGAAAGATTCTCATTAGTTCTGGGATAATAATAATAATAACATAAAAAAAAAAAAAGATGGATTTAAATGAAATTATGATCAAAGCTGGTTTTGCTGTTTTGATTTTAAACTACATTATGTTATAAATTTTTTTCATCTCACAGGAACTCCTCAGGATATTTCTTTTAGCCCATTTTTGTAAGGCAATTATGATTTTTTGTCATTATGCTGTACACGTGAGTGCACCAGCAGTGTTTTTCTGTATCTATATGTGATTCCTTCCCCACTTGCTCCAGATTCTGTTGGTTAGCTTTTAATGAATTTGATAGACAGATGTGTTTCAAAAATGCATGCTGCTTCCTGGAAAATGTTGGATAAGATAGGTTTAAAAAACTGTTCAACACGTAAACACCAATATGCAGTCATTCTTTAAAAAGGTTGAAACCTATTTTAGGTCTTCTTGGTATGTGATCAGGTAAACGATAAAAAATCATACAGGAAAAGTTAATATACCTCTGCTGAAGATTGATGTAATGTATTTGTAATTTTTTTTTTCTATTTAAACTTACTCCTGTTCTGCACCTATCATCTTTTGTCATCTTTCCTCTTTTGATTTTACAGAACAAGAACAGAATCAAAACAGAATTGAAACAGAGTCAAGTTTATTCTTTGCCTTCTTTCCTGTGCTGGAAGATTTAACATTGAGGTATGTCAAATTAGTTTATTTTACTTGTGCTGACTAGACATGTTTTTTTTCCCCCAATGTAACAATTTAGAATAGTTTCTTGTGATTGAAATGACAATAAGAATTTGTAAAGACCATATATTTCTTTTTTTAATAAAAAGGAGTAATGAAAGCCTAATATAGCACATGGTCTGTGTGGAAATAATAATGGAATAATACAGCATGTTAGCTTGCTTGATGGAGACACATTTGGTTCTTTGCCTTTAGGGCATTTTGTCCAAGGTATTGTTAGCTTAATATTAGTATCAAAGGCTTTACGTCTGATGAGCCCCTAAGTTGCAAATAAAAAATCAGGTTTGGAATGCTGTGCTATGAAAGTGAATGCACATCATCTTCCAAATGTTAGCCAGTGATTTCTTTCTTGTCTCAGGACTGAGAATCCTTGTAGAGATTTAAAAAACCTAGAGTGAAAGCGGCACAGTGAAAAACAGTTCCCAGTTGTTGCTGGATTTTTCTTGTTTTCTTGTCTGATTGGAAATAAATTTGATTTCACATTCCCTGGGAAGGATGTAGCAGCACCAATAGCAATTATACTTATTAAAAAGCAAAGCAGAAAAAAAAAAATCTGATTTTTTTCAAGGAATTTGGAAAAGTCAGTGTTACTTTTTGTTTCACTCCATAATACATTTTCAAGTCTTACCAAGTGAAGAACTGAACTGCTGGAAGAGTCACTGCTCCCAGGGATGCTCAGGCTGTGTGCTCCAAGCAGTCTGCCTGGCAGCCCTCCTGGAACCTTCACTTCTGGATGCCTGGGAAGGCCAGGATCCCAAATGTTAAGGAGCTGTGAGGCTGGGACCAAGGTCTCCCAGGAAGAAGTGTGCTAGAAGCCCAAGCTAGGCCTTTCAATGTACCTCTCCAACCTCAGGGTGCTGCAGAGCTGTAAACCCAGGAGGCTGCATTGTCCTGAGAGTTCAGAAGCCGCAATTTGCAGACTTTCAGGTCAGACAGTTGAGGAAATACATCTTGGGAGAGCTGACTTACCAGCTTGCATTGAGAATCTGAAAAACGCTCTGCTTTTGGTGAATCCTCATTTAGTGATGGTAAAGTGATCTTTGGAAAATTTCTGAGCTGATGTAATTTTCAATCATATTACCACTACACTAAAAATGGGAGGTACCTGATGCTTGCTGTGCATGAGGAAGGGTAACGTTGGAGGAAGGAGACCTGGACTTACTTCATAAGACATTTAAAGTGTTGCTCATATTCATTGTTGATTCTATGATTGTTGCAGTTACATTTTTTTTTTTAAGTAACCACAAGCTTAACTATAGTTATGTGTTACACTAGTGAGACTGCTCACATCAGGTTTAAGCAAGTGTACCATGTTTTCAGGTTTAGGGCTTAAAGGAATATTCCAGTTTGAGCATCTATAGGGTGACAGTGTTAGTTGCCACTTATATTTCCTGCAAGAAAGCAGTTTTGTCAAGTCAAATTCATGAAGTGCTTTGAAATGTTTTTATGGGACATTATAATCTACTCTACTTCATCCCCACTGTTTTGTGTCTTGTACAAAAACTCATGTGATCTCATTTTAGCCATAGCCTTAATTGGTAATGAAAAGTACATGTAGATGTAGTAGAAGCCATTACTTGGCTCATTTACATCTAGTGGTCATTCATTCTGATCCTGGGCTTTGGAGTCTCTGTGCTTTATTTATTCTTTTGGTCTCGCTATAGCTGCCCCTGCAGCTTATTTTTTATTTTTATTAGTTTTAAGTCTCCACTGGACTGGAATACAAATTCTGCAAATTCATCAGGTTATAATGGATGGCCAAAAATGATTAATGTCATGTGTTAGTTTTGGAGTGGTTTTGGATGTACATATACTGCAGACTGTGGTGTTTAGTGGAATTTTAGATGGAAGTGCAGCCTGTCTGTGTCCTCCACATATTGTCTGACGGTTGTAGCTGATTAATCACATCTATTATGCCTATCATGTTAGGGGGATTTAAATAAATCATAGACTTCTTTCTTTTATCCCTTTTTGTAGTGCTGCAGAATAAAAGTATATTTGAACAGAATGTTCATTCTGTTTTTCACATGTCTTTGAAAGGTAAGGTTATTTCACTGTGTTTCCTATTAGTACATTTCAAGTTTGACAAATCTAATAACTAAGCTTATTCTGTAGGCTTCACCTATTAAGGGTAAAACCTGCAATCCTTATTTCCTTCAGGATCCTTATTGAACTTTATGGAGATAATGATGTAACTGAAGGAATTTTAGGCAGAATTTGGTTTAGAAATTTTGCCTATGATTTGGGTGAAGCACTATGTGCAAGCTGAAGATTTCCATTTTGGCATTTCCTAAATCATTGCTTTCTTTCTTACTGTATGCTAGATGTGATTGTTGTTCCTTTTCTAGAGTTGTAGTAAAAGTGACAAATTTCCTACTTCCACATTTAAACACCTTTTTCAGAGGTATTTCTTTCAGCTTCTAATGGAACCCATGGTACTATACTTATAAGCATCTTACACTAGCCTACTTTTATGTGTTGGTTATACGAACTTAATTTTAGCCATGCTTTTAGAACTCCGAGTCCATTATGTTAGTACTTCAGGAGACTTGTTATTCTAGGTTAGAGATTAAGAACTTTATCAAATTTCCAATTTTTTCCAATTAGAAGAAATTATGTCAAGTCAGATTTTTGTTTGATTCTCTGTATGTATTCAATATTTCTGACTCTGATAGACCTTTGCTTTGGAACTCAACCCAGGCTCCTTCTCATGGTCCATTCTACTGATTTGTTGTCAGCAGTACAAATGATAAGGCACACATAGATCTTTTGAATTCTTCTCTAGTGGCTCAAGATTTAGATATTTTAAAATCCTGAAAATTGAACGTATTGTAAAAAAGCTTAAAAGGAATTTGCGCTGCTATAATAAGGAAGGAGTTGTTTTGTTTTTTTTTTTTTCTGGGATTAGTGACTTTATATAGATGTATTCAGAACTGTTAACATGTATATGTACACTTAATGTTCACATGTGTATAAAATAACTAAAAAAGACCTATTCTGGAATAAGATTAAGCATAGCTTTGCAGAGTAGCTTTGTAAAACCTAATTTTGTCTAATGTATATATTTCAGTCACATAGGTGGTTGTTAATTTGCAGAAGAAAACGTAACAAAAGAACTTTTTTTGAATTGAGATATTTCTGTGATACCTTCTGGGAGATATCTTTTCTAAGTGGGATGCACTCCAGTTTACCACTTTAAGTGCCTGGTAAGGTGTATCAGTGTCCTTTGAATCTACTTGCCTGACCAAGTTTTGAATTTCTGTATTGCTCTGTCTATGCATAGATGCCTTCTTGAATTCCAAGATCTTTATTGTCCTGTACTAGAGTATGATATAAGAATAACCTGAATTTGCTTTCCTACCTCAGAATATCTCTGCATTTCCCAGTCTGTTCCTTGGCTAATATATTAAGATCTTTTCAACACAGCCTGTTTCTCCCATAATCCTATTATATTGTGAGACCTCTGCATTGCTAAAGTTTAAGCCGAATCATCACAAGTAACATGAGCAGCATGCGGTATATATTGTTCTAAATTACAGTGAAATCGCATTTTTAAAATATTTTCCTTAGGTATTTTAGGTATTTCTATTTTACAAACAAAAGATGATGGATTATATTATAACTAGACATGAAATGTCCTCCTCATAGGATTTTCTTTATGGCCTATTAAATCAATCATTTAAAAAAGAATGATGAATGATAGAGGTCATATTTACTGATATACCAGAGACATTGTAACAACTTTGGCTTCAGATAAGATGTGTGAAATTAAATTTTAATGGCTTTTTAAGTTCAAAGGGATATTGGAAAAGAACAGATTATGTGTACTGGAAGATCTTTACTCCTGGTTTCTGGGAAACACCCCCAATGTTCTCCAATCTTTGATAAATGGCATATTTTTTTCTTGCTAATTGTATGAAGTGCCTCCTACATTTTAATGACTGCCTACACTTTTCTGCAACCTGTGTGTTATATAAAGGCACAGTTCTTGTCTAGATTATAGGCTCTCTTAAGGCTCAACATTTTTAAGGGAAATGTTCCTTAGATGCCAACATTCATATGTATTCATGGCTGTCAATAAATTATCAGATTGTATAGGATGTTCAGCCTTTTAGTTGGCTATTGCTAAGCATCCAGACTTGAACATATTGAGTAGAAAACATCTAAGTTGAGAGGAATATGCAGTCATAAGCAAACTTTTGGAAAGGTTAGTTGGAATGAATTTGAATGTCCTGTTTGACAAACACTGGAGGTCCTTGGTTTTCATAAATTGCATTCTATGGAAACCAGGCTTCTGTAAGTGTTTCAAAAGGGCATGCAAGTTCCCTTAGCATTGAAATTATCATATGTTGGTTTTGGCCAAGAATTATTTTAAACTATTGATTATAAATGTGAAGCAGTCCATGATCTGTGGGAAGATAGCATTCATTTCCATAAAGACAATTGACTTATTTTGCATCTACTCTTACAAAGGGAATCTAGCTCTCCTTTTACCTTCACCTTGAAACCCACACTTTCTCTCTATAGAAGTGATCATAAAGATAAAGAGATAGCATCATTAGGCAGCGACTGAAGTATCAAGATCAGCAAATCATGACCAAAGAAAGAAACAAAATGATTTGGTTTCTTTGATCAGTTTACTTTAGTTTGCTTTGTTGAAAATCAGTCAAAGTTTCATGGAGTCAGAGAAATTAGTTGCATTGGCTGAGTCTGTATCTTTATGTTTGTGTGTGTGTGTGTATGGATTTGGGAATGAAAAAAAAATAAGGCAACCAGTAATGAAAAAAAAAGGCAAACAATAATTAAGGAAAAGGTAATCAGTTTACTGGTGTATTATCATTTAATGCTGGATTGTTAAGATATTTGAAGACTAAAAAGTCAATGTTCAGTTAAGATCCTAAAGATTAACAGTGAGAAGTGTGAGATACATTTTTCAGCTTTCTGCACAGTATAGTTGGAACCGATTGCCAGCGGCCTGGCCTCATCCCTTTGGGATTTTTGATCTATTTCCAAACCCACTGCACAGTCTCACAGTCTTTGAACTATACCCGGCCCCAGACAATACGAACTCCTACTTCTGAGCAGCAGAGATGGTACTGTATAAGAACTTCTTGCAGCCTTCAGATAAACAGTGCCTCTTAAGTCCTAAAAAGAGGGATACATTGTGATGACTGACTTAAAGAAAAATATAATAAAACTTTAAATAAAACAGAAATTGCTGGAAACCCTTTGCATGTGTAAATTCTAAAGCCCATTATACCTTACAGAAATGACAGGCTACATTAGAATTGCTCTCTGTAAGCTCAGGACTCTTGTTTATCCTTTAAATGCAACTGACATGACCAAAGAAGGATTAAACATGTCTTTACTTGTGTTACTGTTTCAGATATTTTGGACTGAACTATCTTTTGGCAACATCAAGATTTATTGGGACTCTTTGGTCTCATTAACTTGATGACTTGCTTAGTACATAACTTTGTTCTTTTCTTTGTGTGCTTCTTATTAAGTTGTCAACAGCAACACTGTAGGAGATACCTGAAGGCAAGAACTTTGTGCTCTCAGCATAATATTTCAGGGGAAGAGAAAGCTATACCTTTGTTAATGATACATCTTTTCCCATGTTCAGCATTAAAAATCCCTGCAATTTCTGAAAGAAAAAATGAGAAAAGTTTAGGCTTCATGTTATTCAATACCAAAATTGCTGGGGTTTAAATTAGTGCATAAGCATCTTTAGGCTGGAACTTGTTGGGAAATTCCAGTGAATCATTTTTCATTGGAAAATGCCATTTTTTAAATTTCTTGGTAAAAACCCAAAGCTTTTCATGAAGATTTAGACTTGTAGATGTAGCCTTCATGGAGTAGATTTCTGGATCACACGAGAACAAAAAAGATGGCATAAGCTGTTACCATAACATACTCAGTAGGATAGTGACCTGAATGATGTAGATCTTGGGATACTTCAGTTAATTCAGTGTAAGTCTGTCTGTCCTTCACTGAAAATGCATAGGCACTTCTTGTCTCTTGACCTTTTTCTCTTTCTTTTCTTCTTTTTTTTTTTTTTTTTATCTCATAAGACTGAAATATCTCAATGTAAGTCTCAGTCATGGTTACCATGATACTGTCTTGATTTTTGCTCTCCTGATATTTCCTTCACAACCTGACTGATTAGCTTGAGTGAAACATGTCTCTAACAGGAATACACCAGCTTGAAAGTTGTGATGTCTGGCCAGAGGCAGCAATCAAGAGCTCATTTAGCCATATCCTTTTTTCCTAAACTACGCCTGATTAAGCCCAAGGTGAAGTTGTAAAATACTATTGGAAAAGTCATCCTTTGCCACCATCTAATGTTAGGATAGGCAAAGCCCTAGCAATGACTCTCCTATAAATCATTTTGTGTGTGTTTGAACTTGGGGGGCTGCTTCATTTTGTTGAAATCAGAGAGAAGTGTTTGGCTGTGTGGTACGGGGCTGTCGAAGGAGTGCTTGTGTAGTACGGAGCTACCAGCTGGGGTTAAATTGCAAGAGAGTCATAGCTCCTGCCTGTCTGCTCTGCACCAGCACAGCAGGAAGGGATCCCTCCAGCTCAGAAGCAAAGGGCACAGCACTTTCAAAGAGCTGAGTGGTACAGTCTCCTCTGTCCCGCATCCTCCCTCCCATACCCCAGAAACTCAGGGTACTGCTCCTCTATCGCCAAAAGCATTTAAAACTGAAGCTTTTTGGCTTCATCTTTATTTATATTGTTGTAGGTGAAAATTTCTTTCTCTCGCCCCTCCATCTTTGTCTTCTGCTCACAGTTGGAGGATCAGTCTGCCTGAAATGTAGATGACTTATACGACTGTGTTAGGATTGCTGCCCTTTGTGCAGTGCTAAGATGTTTTGAGTTTTGGCTTTGTAGCACCTTTTTCTCCCCCGCTTTTTTTTTTTTCCTTATTTCATGATTGAGTAAAATACATTGCAAATATTTAATCCTAGAAATATACATCTTAACATCTCTAATAAAATTGAATCAATGGATGTTGTGCAATACTTAAGGTTTTATATAATGATTTGGTTCTTCAAATGTCTTCTGAATTTCTTAATTAGTACAACTTCAGAGCCTGACCACAATACCTTTCCTCTGAGATCAGGTAGCACTTTACTATTTAGTTGATAAGTTTTGCATACCCTATAAAGCCTGTTCTTTTCAGTAACACAGCCTGTACAGTAAATATCTCTTCCAGAATAAGACCAGACAGGTTATGAAGTGCTGTTTTCCACTGCACCTCTTTTGCCGTACTCTTTTTCTTATAGATAAAACAAGTTAGAGACAAAATCCTGACCTAAATCTTCACCCTCAATTTACCCTAAAGATTCTGTAGTGCAAGTATTTGGGCAAAACTGACATCCTGGGAAAAGGTAAGAGCTGTTTCCTTTTCCTCCTTTTCATCTGCTGTTGTTGCTAAAATAGCAAATGAAGCAAAAAAGTGGTGCAATACATGGTTAGTAACATACCTCCCTAAAATGTGAGAGTGCTAATACTGTGCACTCGTTCTGGATGGGAACCAGGAGACAATCACTGCTGAATTTTCTCTTGGCTCTGAAGCACAGCTACCTCTACATTCTCAGTAATTCATTTGGACCAGTTGTCTGTGCTCCCTTTGGTTATAAGCCATTTTCCAGTGGTGCTAGGAGAGCTAGTGAAATGAATGTTTGGACAGAAACAGAGATCAGAACTGCACTTTTCATATTTGTCCTTGGAAGAAATTAAGTTGTTTTCTGAAGCAATGGCTGCAAAATTTACACTGTCATCTTATATTTAAAATTTAAAATTTAAAAAAATTCATGGTAAGAAGTCCCTGGAAACTTGCCCATAAAGCAAATGCTGCCTGTTTTGTAACATACGAGAAACACAAATCTGAAGTGCATTCCATCAACTGGATACATTTCACCAGCACTTTGGAGTTGAATTGATTATTGTCTTCTTAATTACCTCAGGTATTGCTGAGTGTGATATTAGTAGAATGTGCACCTGCTCCCTAAAAAAGTTGCAACATGGAACTTATACCCGTATTGCAGTATCTAAGGAGCAAACACCTGCGTGTTTACACAGCCTCTGTTTTTACCAAAGAGGAAGAGAATGTTTATATTGGACCTCGGAATTCTGACATGAACTTCAGAAGAAATATTCTGGTGAAAGGGAGATATGTCTTAGCAAACTAGGTCTAATGTTTAAATATGTTTAAGAAATCTTGGTCAATTGGGAAAAGCAGTTGATGCATATAGTTTTGTAGCTGATATTGAAGAAGGTACGTTACTGCAATATGGAGAGATGAGGTAAAACACAGAACTCCAGAAGTAATACAGGGACTAAGTGCTTTTTTACATTATAAAGTGAAGATGCACATCAAAATGTTGTCATATAAGTAAGGTACTTATTTTTCTCCCTCTGCAAACTGAACACGGTCAAGTGCATGTTTATTGTTGTCTGAAAATCAATAGTAGTTTGCTTTCAAAGCCAAGTCCATATACATCTTTTTTCATTGCTGTCATGTTCTTGGTGTCATGTGTCATGAACTATATTAAAAAAAAAAGGATGTGGGACACACATGGGACGATATAAAGAAGTATATAAGGAAGCAAGTCATTTTACATGACCTTTAATGATATAAATTCAGTAGGGACAACATGTAGTGGGTCTCTTTACTCCAGGGATTAGCTGCTGTCATTATGCAAACAGTGCAATGCTGAGAAGCTGAGTCATTGAGGAAATGGGACAGTTTTTGAAAACTGATCCCTTGCCATTGACGTACATATGAGAATATAAACGTTTTTCTTTTACTGGAACAGAACATCTTAATAAACGGAGTCGGAAGGAAATCCAGCACAATCAGTAGTATACATCACAGTCATTTTTGGTGTGGTTATTCAAGGAACTCAACCTATACCAGTTATATTAATTATAAATCAAGTGTGCTGTTCAGACTATATTCTGTTACCTATTAAAAGCGGTACTTTTTGAGGTACACTCCTCCCACTTTCTCTCTTATTCAAGCAAGAAAATCGGCTCACTGGGTAGTAAAGGCCACAACCATAGCTTCTTATATGCCTGCCTGTGAAAAATGCAATCTTCTATGAGGTTGTGCTTCTACCAGCTGAGGGTTTCACATTTGCCACCAAGCTTAAAAAGACTTTCCTGGGAGGAGATAGTAATAAGAGCAGTTAATGGACTGTTTTCTGAATGGAATAGCCAACATGATTTTGAAATCTGTATTTCAGCCATTGCAAATGCTAATTCCCTTTTCTCTATATGCACTCCAAGTTATTTTGCAGCAAAATAAAGAGAAACAAAATAGCAAAAGACATAACAAAGTCACTGGAAGGTTTCAACAGCTTTGACTTTTAGCCCCATTTCAATGGAAAATTTAAATACATACAGTAAGTCCACTTTTTTGGAGGAGGCAATTCCTTTGCCCATCTCTGAGCAAAAGCATTACATTCCCAGTCTCAGGATGCACAGTAGCAATTTTCAACTTCCCCAGCTAGAAACTGCCTGAGGATCTTGCTCCAGCACTTGCAGCAGCAGTGGTGTTAATGAGCTAAATCATCCCTGGATGAAAGATAAAGAAGAAAAATTTTAAACTGGCAAAAGACTGCTGTTAACATGCAAGTTAATATAAAATATGCTTTACAAGAGCAGTCAGGCAAAGAATGAGACAGGAATCAGATACTTTGGATTGATTTATTTAATGATTTTAGACAATGGGCCTCCTTTACATTTTTCTGTTTTCCAAGGTCTTAAATTTAAAGCTTTTGAAATAATTGAAGGACTTCCAAGGATTTTTTCTTTTTCTTCATATAGTAGTGGGAAAAATGGCCAAAATGTATCAGCAATTCTATAAAGACACCGCCAAAGACTGCTGAAAATACTGTACAGAAGAAAGCAACCCAACACTTTGTACTTTATTTTCTCCCCCCAGCACTTTGTACTCTTTTTTTTTTTCATTAAAAAAAGGTCTTTTGCTTCCTTTTTTCTGCTATAGAAGTACTTTTATTGTTATCTCTACTCTGTTCTTTACCATACAGCACCAAACTGTAGATGTTTTATGATTCAATCTTGTTGAAATAGCAATTTATTCCTGATGCTTTCGTCCAAGCTTGTCCAAAGGAATATTTTTTTTTTTTCTACTTTAACTGCTTCAAAATATTATTCAGCTACTAAGCAAAGAGGGCAGAGAAGTACTCCCAGTTTGCTTTGAGGACTTTGATGTGGAATATGCATGGCCAATGGAAAACTGAGATTGTGATTGTGGCTACATTGGGCTTGTAGTTTTCATGTGGGTTTCAAGTCTTCTGTCACTTTGCAGACAGGCTGTAGCCTTTAAATAAGACAGAAGGGCAGTGCCAGGCCACCCTTCTCTTCTTGAATAGAAATGATCCTGGCCCTGTTGCTCTAGGAGGGGATCAGGCAGTGCTGGAAGACCTGCTTGACAGGTTTTTCTATCCAGGGATAGAAGGGCATGAAACAAAGGAAGACCTCTTGCAAGCAGTAGAAAAGAATTAAATTAAAGTAGTTTAGCTGCTATGAAAAACAGGCAGTAATGCTAACACCCATATGTTAAAACCATAATGATATAGAGACTTTTTACTGTGATCCTATTGACATTTGCAGGTGAAATATCAGGCCTGAAAACAAGGGTCTCACATACTGGTATTCAGAAAGACTTAGCAGAGCAGCCCAGCCCATTGTTGGCTTTAATGACAACGCTTAGGAAAAGCTAAACTCTACTGTACTGTGAAAGAGCCCCATCCAAAGTCCATGGAATTCATTCCTCTCCAGGAAAGGCTATTCAGAAAAATATATTTCCTTAGTTTCACCTTTTGTTGCTTTCCTTTTGGGTCTTGGCCTACATGTTACTCATTTCAGTGGAGGAATGGAATAATTTTATAGATAATGTGTGCAGAAGCAGCCTATGGTAAAGATAACTTTTAATCTGTTGGTCCCTGTTTGCAAATTAGGCCTGAGGGATGGATTTGCAAAGTAGTAAGTGTCTTTTATAGTTTTTAAAGTTGTCATGATAATTGAGAAAGGATTCAAGAAAGAAGAGATAAGTTGTGATCTTCTGAACGTGAGAGCAGCAATAGCTGGCAATATCTATGGAGGATCTGGCTAAGCAGAGTTTGCTCTACACAGCTTGTGGCAATGTCTTCAAAGAAGATATTGCATTTTTTTGAATAAAGACATTTCGTACTAGCATGAATCAAGGAGAAGAAAGATCTTGGAAAATTCATAAAGCTTTTAAAGTTTAACCACTGAGCCCACTGCTACACAGATGGGCAGACTGCATATTTATATATTTATTGCTTGTCTGATAGTGCTGTGACTCTGCGTAGTAGGGAGTAAGATTGTGAAAGTGTTGAATGCGGGCACTAACTGTAGTCAAGCTGAGATAATGTACACTGAAGAAACAGAAATTATCTCAGAAACCATCTGTAGCAGAATTAGAGCACTTATAAAAAAAGAAAGTCTAAGCAAAGTACCTTGGCCTTGCAGTTGCAGCATCTTCCTGTAGGCCTTTTATATAGTAGAATGGTTGAATAATGTGTAAAGGATGCAGGTAAAGCTGATGGCTGTCACGCTTGCAGTAAAATTTTTCCATTGAAATACTTAGACACTGCCTCTAACCTGAACGTAAAAGCCTCTTCTTCAGTTTTGAGTGTCTACAGAAATGTGGGTAAAATATTAATCTATAATCCAAATTGCCCTTGAAAAATTAATTTTCTCTTGAGGTGTTTATCTTCATGTTATTTCATTACTCCAATATAAAAAAGATTTCTGCCTTAGCACGATATTTAAAAGCACAGTGTTATGTTTTATTGGTAAAAGCAAACTTTTTCCTGCCTTACTGAGGGGAAGAAGTTGTCACCTGCTTTTCCAGCCAAGATCCTTGAGCAATCAGCAGATGTTAATATTGCAGCTGGTTTTGCAAGCTAGGTACTGACTGGATGTACAGAAGGTTTCTGCAGGGCTGCAGCAGTACCATGAGCTATACTGCTCCCTGGGAAGGGTGAATTGGAGCAGCCCTGATCTGGCCTACAGAGGTCTTGCACTGCCTGGGAAGATGTGGATGCTGCCACTGATGGTTTTTGTGCTGGTACGGAGCAGCAGTGGTGATCACAGTGGCGTGGCTGTAGCTGCAGCAAACACTGTTTTATGGGTACAGAAAGGAATTGATCCTTTCATTTGTTTTGGCCTCCTGGAATGCAAAAGAATTAATTGTAGTTTAAAAGTGCTGATCTCTCCTGAGACTCACAGAATTTGCTTTTTCATGTGAATATTTTCCCCTTTAAAGTATCCTTTTCCTGATAGCAGACACATTTTTCAACAACTAATATTTTCCTTTGCATAACTATATGTACTCTCCATGTGCTGAAGAAACACGTGCCCAAATGAAACCACACATACCATTTAACTCGAAATACTCTCCTGTGTGCATCTGTTTCTCATTAGTTTTCCCTCTGCTATATACACAGACTTTGCTTTGAGAAGTTTCAGTACATTAGTTTGCACTATAGTATTATTTTTCACACAGCTGTATAACAATATAGTGGCCAAATACTTCCCTTAAAGTTGCATGTATTTTTTGGAGAGCAGAATTTGGCCATTACATTTGTATACAGCATATACATGCATAGATCTACACATTAAAAGAAGTAAGGTTTTAAACTCGTATTTTATACAAATATTGGGAATAAAATAACCGAAACATAATATATCTGTGATATGGTTTGTAGCTGTATTTTCTTAGCATGTACCTGAGAAAGAATCAAGTACAGAACATTCAAGCCAATGAGATATCCGTGTCTGCTGGAGATTGATCCCAGGTTCCTCCTCTTAATTATATTTTATTCCATCACTGAAGTTCTCTGAACACCTGCATAATTGTGACCACAAAAGAAACTATAAGAGAAGCATTTCCTCACCATTCCCAGTACAATAATTTTCTGATATCACAAATGACTTATCTAGAATGGGAAAAAAATTTCTTGCATAATAGCAGTGAGTTTAGGATGGTGTCCAAGGAACCACCTAGACTAAGAAAATCAGTTTGTTATTTGTGATAATACTGTAAGCATCAAAATACAGTTTCAGCTTACCAATTCCAAGATATTGCTTAGAATCTGTAGGCCTTGTATGAAAAAAACAAATAATATTTTGTATTTATACATGTACATTTTAACGTACAGATCTTCACATCCAATTTAGTTACATTTCCATAAAATCTTACTGATCATCTTTTGCTTATTTCCTCTTCAGATATATTGACTATTCATATGTAATGCAAACTCATTAAGCTCTTAACCTGCAAGTTCTGATTTACATTGCAGTGGTATAATATATAATTCTAGATTGCACAAATTCATGTGATAATTTTGACAGAAACTTGCTAGCTGTATTCACTCGAGTTCCAAGGTCAGTGAAGTGTTAGCCCGATGCTTGTGTTACCCATTTATTTTCAGCAAGCCTTTCACCCTCTGTAGTCTCTGGAATATTCTCCAAATGGCTATGCACTGATTGCCATAGTGGGGAAGGGGGAGTGGAAGGATGCCTGGGAGCACAGTGAGTAGCCTCCCAGCCCTTACTCCTGGGGGCTTCAGCTGCTCAGCAGCTGCCTCTTGGGCTGCGCCACAGTGGGAGAGGAGCTCCCCTGAGTTTACTTCATAGAGTTTTGGGATCTTTGCATAAAACTCAGCAAGGCCTCCATTGCCTGGCTTTGACTTCAAGATGGCTCTGACTGCAGTATGACTCATGCTTTCACAGTTGCTGGGAAGCAGCTCAAGGAAGAGAGGGAGAACAAGGAAGCTGATCCCAATTTACTGCATCCCTGGCCCATCCTGGATGACAGCAGCAGTGACGGACACACACGTGGGTTAAGGACAGTTAGAGCGCTGTGTGCTAACTTTTCCCACCATTGCCATGCCTTAGATGTCACAAGACAAAAAAAAAAAAAAAGTTACAGGTCATAATTAATACTTTCCCACCAATCTCCTGGGACATAGTGAGTGAACTTGTGCTGCTTGAGTAATATAAGAAGAGTGGAAGAAAGCAAAAATAAGCCCCAAGCATGATTATTCAAAGAGCTGTGCATTTATGATATAATAACTTGGTTTTTAAGCAGAAAAGTCAGGAAATCCTTAACTTAAAACTTCATTAAAAATATAATATGGTAACAGTGTCAGAATACACAATGGCACAATGTGATCAAATTCACTGATTATTAGATCATCTGCATAATTCATTATAACATTGTTGCTTGTAAAGAAATTGAGGAAAAAAAAATCTCTAAGGTAATCCTTTAGGCTTTTCCAAAATCACTTAGCATTTGATCACTGTGTACGTTTGGATCTATATTTTTATGAAAGCAGTCTAGTGCAATTTTGAATGTAGTCCATTTCAGATCTCCCTGATAGGAAGGAAATACTTTGAACACAAGTTATTGCAGTTCAGTTTTTGGTCTACTTTCAAAAACAGAAAAAAAAAATTGTGTAATGAAGTTATTTATTCGGACTGTTTTGCTTAAATCTACTGCAGGTACGCATCAACTCAATGTGTTATTTGAGGATTTTCCTTAGGTTTGTTAACTGGTTGCAAAAGAATGTAATTTTACCAAAAACCTGAAGTTTAAAAGTATTATTCAATGTTCACTATTTATTTCTTCAAGAAAGTAAACATTTCTTTAAAATAATACAATAAACTAGGGCTGTATTTGCCAGTGTTTTCAAAGTGATTTATCTCTGCCTTCCGCAGAAAAATTTTGCTTGTGAAAGTTAGCATAAAAATTCAAATCAGGACTTTTTTTTCAGTCATCTGAAAAGTTCATCCTTAAGTCAAATAATGTTTTTATAACCACTGGACAGAACAAACTGTTTAAGTTCCAAATGAAATCTCAAGTTTTAGTTGTGAAATTTGCCATGGTCTACATTTTCAAATTGAACACACAAAGCAGCTAGATAATTTCAAAATAAATCTTAAACTGGTTTGCATAATTTTAATATTTCAGTAGGTGGTGCCATAAAGCCATGTACAATTGTGTTATGGCAGAATTCAGTGTAGTAAAAACTAATGGCTTCTAATTTCAGCAATGGCAATATGCAATCCAAGAATGTATTTGCAGAGTTTTGAGTTGGCTCTTGTTATGTAGAAACTGCATAATCTTGAAGGGAAGTAGTCATTAGGCTCCAGCCTAATGTAGTTTTACATAAGCGTTTAGGAATTTTGCTGACTCTGCATGCAAATACTCATTTGTTCTGTTGAGTAAAGACATAAGGTGTTAGAAGATTCAGCATTTGCTTAAAATGTGCTGAGTCAGAAGTCTAAAACACTTTTAAAGAAGAGCATTCATTGTTATTAAAAATACACAAGAAGACCACATGTTTTTTTTATGTATGAAAATAGAAGAAAATGGTAGTATGGAACTGTTAAAGGAGCAATAAAACTCTGCTTAACAGGCAGTGAAAATCAACAGAAGAATGGGCTAAACTTAAGGTGTTCAGAAAACACAGAGAAAGGAAGATGAATGAAGTACATGAATCTCCTTAGACATGCAGTTGGATATCTTGTCAAAAGCTCAAGTTGGCTTTAGCAGAGTCAAAATCTGGTGGGCACTAGACACCTTTCAAGATACTTCTTCAGATGCAAAAGAGATAGTATGTCTATATTTTTTTACACCTGCATTCTACTCCCCTGCATTCTACTAAATCTAACCATCTACCTAGCTACCTATATTAATAGGTGGATGCATATATATATATGTTTATATGCATATATACACAAGTATTTGCTGGGCTGCAAAGCATCCCTCTCATGCTTGTGGAAGCTGGGTACGCAAAAGAGAGTGCCTGAATGCTGGAGGGAAAGGCTGTGAGATGGTGTCTGGAAAGGGTTTATTTTAAGGTCAGGTACCCAATAAGCGCTACTTAGTAGGATCTGTGAATGTGGTCCAAATCGGCAACAGCATTGGCAGACCAGTGAGAGTATAAAATGAAGATGTTTAAGGATTTGTGCTTTATAGTGAGTCCTTCTGAGCTGACCTGCAGAAGCTGCAAAGCAAATCTGTAGAACTTTCATTAGTTCATTGAATTGAAAGCTGCTGTGAAGGTCTCACTAGTTCAGCCACCTGACTTAGACAGGTAGAGAAAGTGCTAATATCTAGGCCACTTTGCAGCTTCATGATGATAAAAAAGGGTCCTCCTGAAGACTGGTCCTCATTCTCCTCAAAGGCTAAATCTGCTGTGACAGGTCTGAAGGCCATTTCCCCCCATATTTTTGTAGGTCTTCTGGTTATGATATAACAGAAACAGAGCTCCTGGTGTTCCTGCCTATATGTGTGTGTGTGTGAATATATGAAAGAGGGTAAATAGTGGTTGTGCAAGACCAAGTATCAGATGCTGGCTGCCAGGGTAACTGATATGGCAGATCAGAGCCTTTTTGAGCATGAAGGCTCAGAATCTTCCCCAGCAGCTCCTTCTCCTTCCTCAGTCTTTCCATTTCCCAGAGAGCATTGAGTTCCCAATGTAGTCACAAACAGTGGAGAAAAGCTCTGCATCAGAGACACAACTCTTCTGCCCAGAAACCTAGTACATGGTGGCCTGGGACATTAGAACACATGCAAAACATGCTTGAATTGTTAGCAATTTTTCAAAGGAGCTGTGCCCTGAATAGGTAATTTCTGACACAGGAGAAACAGAGAAGCTTCTTCCTTCCTGCTGTCTGTCTTCTGTTCTCTTTTACAGATAATCCCCTGCATGCAAATCCCATCACCATGCAGGAGTTAAGTGCTCAGCTAAAAGCTGGAATTAGAGCTAAGTGAAGCTGCGTGGCACAGAGGGATGAGAGTTATGCAATTTTGTTCACAGCACTTTTTAATCTTGGTGATGGTGATGCCCGTCTGTAGGTGGGTTTTGATTGCTAGCGTAAGAGAATCAAGTATCTGAAGGCATCAGCATTATCACCCTGTATTACTGTCCCATGTGAGTGAATTGTTGCTGTAACATGGTTGCTTTTCCAGTTGCTGGGCAGTTGGAACAGACAGCAAACTCTGTATGGCTGTCCCCTTGACCAGAAAGACTATACCCTGAAAAGCCCCTCGTGTTTGCTCTGGTCACAGCTGGGACAGGCAATAAGTTCTTCTCTTACACCCATGTCGACAGTAGGCTTCTGCACTGAGCTGCATATACGCTGCACAACTGGTGCTGCAGTTGGTCACGCTCTTGAGGGGGGACCTTGTGCACCCAAGTGGCATAGGGCTGGATGGGCTGCGGCAAAAGCACAGTGCAGGGATGGTCAAACTGGCTGTTTTTTGAGAAAACAAAACAAAACATCAGAATATTTTATTTTATGAACTTTTTTTTTTGTTGTTTTGAAGCAATTGTTTATTACGAAATATCTTTTCATTTGATTTAAGCAAAAAGTCAATTTTTAAATTATCAGGATGAAAATGAAATATTTTGTTCAATCCAGTATTAAAAAACTCCTTTCCTTGGAAATTTTGAAAGTGATTTTTTTGCTCTTACTGAAAACAATTTTCTTTCTGTTTTCTCAGAACTTCCAGTGAATGAAAGTATGCAAATATGCCAGAGCTTTGTATTTTTGAATAGCGGATACATGCCTGAAACAGAAACAAAATTAGTAGCTAATAAGATTACATGGAAATAAAAATAGCAAAGTAGTAAAATTCAGTAAATACCTGTATGCTTCACAGAACATTTACAGAATTGTGACCTAGTGTGCTGGAATGCTATGGGATTAGAGAACATCAGAATTGCATGTCCTTCCATGGCTTTAATGAGAACTGAAAATGTAATATTTCTATTGCCTGTATCTTTTTACATTCTTTATACTGACTTGCATCCCACTGTTCCATTGCATTGTCTAGGGAAAAAAAATAAATAAAACCAAACACAGTTAGGATAAGCATGGATACACAATGTTCCATCAAATAGAAAACATTTTTCTCACTAACTACTTGCAGACACATGAACAAATGATCAAAACTAAATAGTGCATTTTCAGCTTGAGTCATATTCAGAAGCAGTATAAATGTAGGAGCTGATCAGTTGCTTATAGATGTCAGTACTGCAGAGTGAGATACTTCCTACGCCTTCATAACTTAATGTTTTATTTTTCTTAGTGTCTATCTCTTTTTTTTTTTATTGCAACGTTTATTTTTCTGCAGGTAACATTAAGGAGGAAAAGAACTAGTGAAGAGGATCTAGTGGAGGGCTACAAAACTGATTAGTGGACTGGAACATTACTCTTATGAAGAAAGGCTGGGTCTCTTTAGCCCAGATCTTAACAGGGGATCTTATCATAGAATCATAGAATAGTTAGGGTTGGAAAGGACCTTAAGGTAATCTAGGTCCAACACCCCTGCCATGGGAAGGGACACCTCCCACTAAACCATGCCACCCAAGGCTCTGTTCAGTCTGGCCTTGAACACCGCCAAGGGATGGAGAATTCACAACTTCCCTGGGCAACCCATTACAGTGCCTCACCACCCTAATAGTAAAGAACCTCTTCCTTATATCCAATCTAAACTCCCCTTGTTTAAGTTTGAACCCATTACCCCTTGTCCTGTCACATTCCCTAATGAATAATCCATCCCTGGCATCCCTATAGGCCCCCTTTAGATACTGGAAGGCTGCTATGAGGTCTCCACACAGCCTTCTCTTCTCCAGGCTGAA
>JASSUY010019157.1:0-15146 GCA_032466535.1 Forpus xanthops | reverse complement strand
TGCATTCTTTTGATTCTCCTCCCCATCCCCTCGGACTGAGGAAGAAAGAGAGGGGAGTGAGTGAGAGCGGCTGCATGAGTTTGAGAGGCTCAAACCATGACACACTGCGGTGAGAGTTCTTAGGATACTGATAACTTAAGCCAGTTTGAAACTCTAAAGCAAAATTTTACCAAATTCTTTAATTGACAATGCTATTTTTGCTAATGTTCATTCTTATGTATGATTGATTATCTTTGCTACACATAGAAAAAGCTCAGGCTTTAACAGTTATATTTTGAATCAGCTGTAAGTATATAGTACCATGGAGATGACAACGTAAAGCAGGTGCAGGCAACTGCAGTCCTTGGTGTTTCTTTGTCATGGAGGTGCACGTGATTAAACTTGAGATCTCTCGAGATCCAAAGTGGCTGTCTTCTTTCTTCTCTCTTTCCTCTTTGAGCTTGAAGTTTTAAGTGCTCTTCTGCCTCTCTCCCAAAAGGGCTGATATCCTCTGCTCCTGATACTAAATATTTTTTCATCATGCCAGTCATTTTAGTTGTGCATTTGACAGAATATCCTTATTTGCTATCCCTTGTGCTTATCTTGTCCTTCAGCAACTTTTTGTATCTCCTGCATGCAGCTGCCCTCATCATTTGCTCCTTTGGTGGGTGGACTGCTTACATACTTATGTGCCATCACAGTGTTATGAAATGCTCATACACTGCATTGGTAAAATTATTTTACTATACTTATATTCAGATTCAATGGTAGCTAATATCAAATATATCCTGACTACAGTACTTTTAATTTATAAGGGTCACAGGCCTGTGTTTCAGCTACCAGCACCTTCAGCTGTAGGGATGGAGAACTCTGCCTCCTTGCCAAGCCAAAAAACATAGATATTCACACCCATATCCTCACAGTCCTACTACATTGCTTAAGGCAGCCCAAAACACACTGGTTTAATATCAGATCTTCTGTATTGAGTCTTTTATGCTCCTCAGATTACAGAAATTACTTGCAGGAAGGGGAAGGACTTAACTCCTTCCCTCCAGTGGAGAAGGGATGTGATGTGGGAATGGATGATTCTTAATGGAAAATAGGAGGCAGCCCATTATCATCTTGGTAGATCCTTCCCCTTTCCAAAACTCCTTACAACTCTTCTCCAGGGAGGTGGATATCTTCATTGCTGTTGAACTGAGACTCTAAATCTATCACCTTGCCCCAGGACAGAAGAAGAATGAGTGGCTGGGTCAGGAGCGGTTGCCAGGGCTCCTGGGTCCCCAGTGCATCATCATACAGCTCACAAAATACAGCCGCCAGTGGGCTGTGAGGTTCTTCCCAGGGTGACATCTACAGATAGACAACTAAGCTGTCTGCAGAAGTTGTGCAAGCACTGTTAACTGTTGAATGTCTGTCTCTTCACATTGCCACAAACTCCTGTGTTTCCTGCTTACATGCTGCATGTGCGTATGAGAACACCCTGAAGTCACCCTGTTGCAACTAGGAACACATTTGGTCTGGAATCTTCTGGGAAGTATCCTACCCTGAAATAAATAATAAATTATCTTCCTGTGGTACTGTTTCCAAACATTGTCATGACAAGTCTATGTTTTGTGCCAGTTGAAATACTTGAAAAGATCAAACAAAACAAGTCAAATGGAGATAAAATTGCAGTTTCTTTCTGTAGTTAAATTAAAGCTGGTATGGCCAGAATTTGTGTGCTTTTGAAAACACAGGTCTGGAGGAAGCCTGTTTCTTCCCTGTCATTACACGTGCTCAAGGGTTACCCTGCATAGTGCCTCATAGCTCTCTGGGAGAAGTGACACAAAGGAGACTGCTCTGGTGTGTCAAGTGACGAATGAGTTCAAATGAGTGGCTGAGTTGGGTTTGAGCGCCCAACTGATGGAGGTGAAAGCATGAAGGTGCCCAGTTTGGGGAAAGAAGCTCAAAATCACCCTGAAAAGCATCATGGAGGACTTATTTGAATGCCACTTCAGTTTCTAGTCAACGTACAGTACCTACTTGGGCATTTCTCCAAGACTTGGAAATAGGCTGGCAGTTTAGTTCTGTTATCCATCAAATACGAGATCATGACAGACTTTTGCTTATAGAAGGAAAAATAACTAATTCAGTACTTGCTAATGCTGTTAAACTGACTGAGAAAGCAATGGAGAAAACAACCTGGGAGGTTGCAATGGTGACCTACAGAGAAAAGTGCTGCTTCATCAGGAACCTTAATTGCCCAGAGCTGATCTCAAGCAAGACTGTGTCTAGCTGCTTTGGCAGGTGACAACACAATTGTGTCCTTTCAGGTGAGGCTGGGCAGGAGTCTCAGCTGCAGGTTGGCTGTCTCTATCTAGGAGGAAGCTCTGCTGACCATTTGCTTCTCAGTTTCTTTCTTGCAGGTTTGGGGTTTTCTGTGACTGCAGACTGAGACATCAGTTAATTTGATCTCTGGACCTTTAAGGCACCACATGAACCAGATGAGCAACAACAGTCATATCCTCACAGCCTGCAGTAGTGTTGGGGCTGATCATGTTGCAGCTCTGTCATGTGCCACTTTTAAAAACCAATGCTTTTGTTAATCCCCTTCTCAGACAGGAACAAAAACATTAGGGAAAACGTTAGAGTCTTGGAACATACAAAGTTAAATAAAATCAATTACACTGTCTATGAGAGACTGTTTATCTCTGAATACTTATGCCTACTATAAATAATCAAACCCATACAAGATAATTTTCAGACTCTCCTACAGTTGGCAGAATAACTTTCTAATGGATAGTAATGGCTAGAAACTGCTATTTCAATCTGTGTTTGCTTTTTTTTTTTTTTTTTACAGTAAGACATTTCAGCAAATATTGACACAAAAAAGAACATTATTAACATTCCTCTTTAGTCACATAAATCTATCTTGCTGCTCTCCCTGAAATGAATGGCTTCTTAAATTATTCCTGAGACCCAAGTACCCTCGATGGAAAAAAAATGTTATACAACGCAGACTATGCACTAGCAGAAAACTTGAAAATGCCATTATGTTCCAAAAAAATTGAAGGACTGTGGAGAGACACTTTTTTGCCACAGGGAACAGTAATGACCACAGTGGAACCACAGGACCCTGCTGCATATGCCGAGGTATTTTCTTAAGGACTTCTGCTTTGGAGTCACCTACTTTCTGTTTACTCTGCATTTCCTAGGTACAACTGTGCTGTTTGGCTTCCCTTGAAAGGTCTTGTGAAGGCACATGACAAAGTGTAAGTAAAAAGCTGAAGGAAGGTACATTCTCACAGACATCATTAATTCCACATCTAGGTTTGATTTGTGCCAATTTGAAAATGTAAAATGAAAGTAATTCTTTCAGTCAGGGAAAGTCAGCAGTCTGATTGCACTGGTACAAGGAACACATGCTCACCCCTTTTCTGCACTTCCTCCTTTGAAAGCTGACCTCTTGAAAGCAATCTGCATTTAGATTACGGCTGGACATTTTAATGTCTCACCCTGATCCTGTGTTGTTGACACGTGTACACAGTGACTCCAGAGTGATGTGCCCCTACCTGAGGGGACTACATGCTCTGTTTGGAGGGGATCTGTGTATAGAGAGGTAAGGTGGACGACTGTTTTCAAAGCAGAAGAGGCCCAAAAGCAAGGTGTAATTCTACACCTTTACCTCCGAAGTAAAACCAAGCTGAGACAGACTGGTACTATGGGCCCATGGAAGAGATTGAGGTAATTTGAAGAAACCTTAAAGGCTAGTAGAGAGGATTAGTAAAATGTTTTTCATGCACTCAGCTCCTTTTGATCTCAACCAGCAACATTTTGGATAGCAGAGCCCTCATGCTATGCTGACACATTGCAGGGAACAGCAAAGCCCCAGCGTCGTACCCACCTGGTTTGCCAGCATTAGCACTTGTTCTCTACCATCATCAGGCATTACTAATCACCAGGGCCTGCACCCTAATTGAAGTGAATCTTTTCCAAATCCCTGAGGAAGACTGCAAGTCATATCTAACCTTCCTAGGTCCAAGTCAGCTAACTTGTCTAGCAACAGGAGTGTTGAGTTCAGCAATAGCTGGCCATATTTTAAAGCAGAGGCTGGATGTCTTTACAAATTGTGCTGTTCTTTGCTGTTGCCTTTATTCCCTGAACTCTTTTTCAGCCTGATGGTGAATACTGGGTTACATTAGATTTTCTATCCTCTTCTTGCTCTAGCATTTAACCTTGATGGAACAGTGTAGTAGCCTGAGCGAAGATTTTTGCAATACCTAGTTTATGGTAGTTTATGTTGATTTTACACATTGAGAGGTTCCCAGCTGATAGGAAATATTTATTAGTTATTGGGCATTCTGTGCAGAGACAAAGGAAAAACCCCCAATGCACCACAAACCTCGTCTATGACTCTGTATTTGATAGATGAGATGTGCTGATATCCATATTTTAGTCCCGTGGCAGCCATAGGCTGTGAAAGTAGAGCTAGCAACAGGAGCAGGTACAGCTGCATGCATATCACATCAGGCAGTAGCAACATTGCAGCTTTGGATTAATCTGTCATCTCCTTTGTGTGTAACAGATAATCCATGCCCTCACAATTTGCAGGTAGAAAGGAGAACTGATTTAACAAATTCTGCATGATGAGCTGTAGCTAATTTTGGCACCTCCAGTAAGGGAGCCTACCTTTTCCCTCAAGCCCACCCTCTTAATTAAAGAAGCTTAGAAAAAGCTTAAAGGACGTATGAGCTTTCATCTCCAGACAGCACCAAGATCAGGAAGCCAAGCTTTATGGAAAGGATCTATCTCTAAGTAACACAGCAGAGTCTATGCTGTATTCAGCAGCCAAGAAGCTCAGAGATCACAGATGTGTGTTCATACTTTGAACTTCTGCACTTGCTGGGAAGTTCACATGGGTTGAGTTTGCAAGAATAGTTTGCATTTTTCTTCTCTAGTCTGATTACCTGTCAAACGCCTAGTCTGTGTTGTGGCTTCCAGCAATGGCAAATTTACACAGATCTGTAAGGAAGGTAAGCAGCTTTCTGACAACAACACGCTTGAGCCAAAGCTCAGAAAAATAAATGCAAAGGGCTTCATTAACAACATTGGGCTTTGGATCAGACCCACTGTCTACTTATTCAATTACACAGTGTTATTAGGAGAAAAAGTGCTTCCTGGCCTCCCTAGTAGGTAGAATTTAAGCCCTGCAGCATGAGGTCTTAGTGTCCAATTTTACCATAGTTTGCATAGCTTGCCAGAGCTTGCATTACTTTCTATGTTATTGCTTTTCAAGCAATCCAATCCAGTTTTTCAAAACTCCAGCTTAAATAGTAGTGTCCCTGAACCAGTGGCTTCCAGATTATGTAGAACATAAAGTATTCTTTATTTCAGGTGTATTTAGTATACATTTGCCAGGTGCTTTTTTTCTCATTCTGGAAACAAAAATGAAAAACATTTGTAAATTTTCCATTGATCTAAATCTTTCAAAATTGGAAAGAAAAAAACCAAACCAAAATCCAAACAAAAACAAAACCCAAACCCAAAGCTTAAAACTAATTCATTTGCCTGAATTTCATACGGCTGAAAACCAGACTGTGGGTTTAGCTTGCTTGGTCGACTAAGCCACATGGCAGTGTTTATCCCCTAAATGCATTTCAGTGACATTGCATGTATGAATGCAAAGGATTTTTAAGTTATGTCATTGCAAGTTGCTTTGCAGAAAAAAATGTTCTTTGGCAAAGCTAAACAAAACTGAAACCAAAAAAGCATGTGATATCCTACACAAAATCTTACCTCTTAAAATAATCAGTTTGTGTTTTTTTTTCTTTCCTGTTACTTATTTGCCCAAAGCCAGTTCAAGTTCTTTCTTAAAATATAATCTCATAGCAGAACTTATACAGATGATCCACATGCTCTTTTGATAAATTCCATTACCAGGATGCCATGTACAAATGGATTCCATATTTTTTCATTTTTTTAAACTTTGCAAATGGTTCAATAGCTTTATGAATATTTAATAACCATATGAGAGGGAAGCTTATCTTCTAGGTGTAAAAGATACGGGCTGCCCGGCATGCACTTAATAACTTTCTCAGATTTGTCCACTGGACAGTGGAAAAGACAGACTGATGGTGTGGGAATAAATATTTCAAACACAGTATAAATGGCAATGACAGATTTGTATGTCCCTGTTTGTCCCCCTCCCACATACCCGCAAACAACTGCAATCAGTCTGCTGTCTTCTGAGCAGGAAGGAGACAAGGCAGTGCTCACAATGATGAGATGGAACAGCCTCAGATTTGACTGGAGATCTCAGAAGACCTGAAGCAAATCTAGAAAGGGAGGTCTCTCAAACGGCTATCTCATGCTGTAGCCACCAGCTCATCCATTGTTCCAATGAGCCTTGTGACTGTATAGCGAAGAAAACAGGAACAGTGTGGAGGAGGAAGGTGGGTGCAGGCAGGAAAAGTGTTTTCCCACTTCATCTCATGTTTTTATTTTTTATTGATAGCTAAGTGTTCTGGAAAAATAATTTCTGGAGCTCATACAGAAGCATGAACCACAAAGGTACTAGCAGTAACATGGCCTCGTTCAAGGACTGGTGTACCGACGACAGTTCTTTGGCGAAAGAGAGGACCCCACAGAAACCTGCACTGGCAGCTCATATTTTGTGTTACTACCATGTCTCGATTTTCTGTGGTTTGCAAGTTCTTATAAAAACTCTCAGCAGAGTATCACTATACTGTGATGTATTATAATACGAAGATCATATGTATTGTTCTGAGCAGAATTTAAAAACTCAATTCACTAATGCTTTGCATTATTTCCTTGCAATATTTGAATATCTAACACGCTTTTATGGATGTGCAGTGTTAGTGCGTACATCTTCAAAGAGAACAAGGGAGTTCTGCCCATTTCCTTCTCATTGTATTTACATTGCTTCACACATAAGGAAGTATTTTCTAAGGCAGCATAGTTTGCTAGTTAACACTACTACCAGGTAAAACATGGCAGCAACAACAACAACGACAAGAGTTAGTGGTAGAATAGAATGCAATATCAATGCTGGCATCCTGGTCAATACAGCTTTGGCTTTGCAAATATTGATTTGCCTTCCCTTAGAGGTAGGAGTGAGATGTTTGTGTGTAGTTCCCAGTAGTGACTCAAAAAATGGAGTGGAAAAATATGGTGATAAAATTGGTAACAAGAGGAGGGAACTCTAAATAATTTCAAGGACAGCTTGAAAATCAAATTAATTTAGTTCATTTATATTTTTTCACACTTACGTACTCTGAGTACATTGTAAAAATCTTGCTAATTTAAAATAATATTCCAGAGAACTTGGTGTTACTTTGCCCTGAGGATCTGAAAAACCTGTCATGAACAAATCTGTAGTAAGCTGAAATGTGTATTGGCAAGCTTGTTTTCAGTAAGGTTATAAATGTCAGTTGCTGGTCCAGAACAGGTGGCACTATAAAAATTGGGCTATGGGAAATGAATACTGCAGACAAGAAAAATATCCAATTTCACAGATTGGGAATAAAATCCATTGCACAGATGACCTGTGAACTGGTGGTGCTTGTTAATATGTTTTCCTTAAAATTGTTTTAAGAAGTTCATGGCTACACAGTTTCCCCTGTTACTAGCTGTTCCTATCTTTCTTTTATTCCACAGTTTAGTGTATAAAAGCTTAGAAAGTGAGATCTGAACCATTAAAGTGTCTTTATGTGTGCCATCCTGGCACTTGGATCAGTGATGGGAACAGCTTAAAACTGCTATTACCTCATTAAACACAAAGGAGTTCCTGTGCCTTCACAGTGAAGCAAAGGAAACATAACCAGGATGGTGTCTGAGGTGATGCAGTACTTACAACAAATGGTTTACTGGTTGGTTCACATCACAGATCTCCCCTGGGCTTATTCTTCCCATTATTTTATGAGTAGTACATGAACAGTAATAGACTGATTACTGAGTTTTATACATCCTTTTCTTCAGCAACAATGTTTTTTCTTTACTTGAGAATGTGAATAATAAACTGAAGCTGTGTACTCATGGTGAACTCATGGAATCAGCCTCTTCCAGGAAGTCTTCAGATCTTTTAATTGTTTTATTTTTAGTGGCAGTTTACCAACATGGCAATGTCTCATGAACGTCAAAGAAATGGTGTGTTCCCAGCATGCTGCAGCTGATGCTTCTACTCTTCTTCTGT
This sequence comes from Forpus xanthops, assembly GCA_032466535.1. NCBI lineage: Eukaryota > Metazoa > Chordata > Aves > Psittaciformes > Psittacidae > Forpus > Forpus xanthops. The sequence continues at coordinate 6,973 of JASSUY010019157.1, read as the reverse complement.
TATACAGTTGAGGCTGTTTAGCACAAAATATACTCCAGAGGACACTGATGAGTAAAAAAGAAATAAACATATGAACACAACCAATGAGAAAATCATTAATTTTTTTGCCATTTTTTCACTGCTGTGGAATTAAATTTCTTCTGCCCTAACTCATCCTCTCAGAGCAACGTGCGGTTGCTCAGCCAAGATCAGTCTGCCATTGTACCAGTGAAAAATGATAAAAGGTTTGCAAGATGGCTTAGTATGTTGACCACATGTTTCCCTGGCAGAACGGGCCTGCTGTACTTTTCCAACACCAAATTGCTCACTCGGCACCTGGGTGGGCATCTCAGCACTGCTGGTACAAACAAGAAATCATGGTACCAAAGCTGATTGTTTTTCTTCTAGAATCCAAACATTTCATAGCATTTCCTTTGTGAATCAGAGATGCTTCTACAAATCCAAGTTACCAGGAATTAAGTGAAGGTAATAATATAACAGTTACCCTACACCATCCCCATATTTCTCACGGGAATGCTACTTCAAGATCGGAGCACATGACTCACATAGGTACACAGAGCATCACAAATTCATTTGTGCTAAAAGTGGTTATTTTCTCAATATGAAGTAGAAGAATTATATGCTTGGGTATTTAAGTTAATGTCTTCTCCTCTCTTACCTGGGAAAAAAAATGTCCTCAGCAACTAAACAGAAAGTGGCTCAGGGTCACAGGAGAAAGCTATTCCTTATGCTGTGCCTGTTTCAGTTACGCAGAGTTGGCAAGGAGTCCTGCTAATTGAAACAGACTCACGTAGGCTGTTTGGCACCTTGTTCCCTTCCTTCCCTTCCTTTCTCCATGTCCTCTAAGGGTGAAATGACATTTGGGGTGTGGGTTCCGTGTCACTGCAGCCAGTGTGCTCCAACCTGCAAGCAAGATTTAACCTTTATCAGGTGCTGCGCTCAAGGTTAATAACAATTATAAATAGTTCCGGTGAGAGGACTGGGGTTACATGCCTATAATAAACCTCAAAACAGCCACAGTGGGCAAAGCTTAGGAAATTTGTGACCTTAAAAATTGCCTTCTCAGTTTTGTGTAAAGAAAGAAAGAAAAAAAAAATTAATTCTCTCCCAGACATTAAAATCAAGATTATTAAATTTAAGTGTAGATTGAGTTCTTTCCTTGCATTCAATTGCCTTTGTTGAGTAGTGATATATTCTGGTTCCTAGCAGCACACCACTGTTTACTCTGGTTACTAAAGGAATAAATTGTTCTAAGGATGCAGATGTCCAAGTAGTTAACATTACAGCCTACAGCTATTGCCAAGGAAATAGGAAAACCTGAGTTACTCTCCAGCAGAACTACTTTGTTAAGCTATATTTCTTACTTATGTCATCCTTAGTTTTCTCCCTTTATGCAACATCGCTATGTGATGTTGATGCGTATTGAAATGTGTGTCCAAAGGTCACGGCTGGTAACAGCTTTTGTGTACTATAAGATGTAAACAGAAGGTCTTGGCTCAAAGCTTCAGAAGTGACTGTGCCTATAGAGGCCTCCATTTATACTTGCCCACATTCAGCACCTTAAAAATGGCTAGATTTTAAATTGAGAAGGTGAAACATGTCCAGCTTAGCACCCAAATCAAAACTCCTGCTGAGAATTACTGATGGTCATATAAATTGTAACATTATACTGCAGGAAGATGGCTTCCCTATTCCAGTGCTTTATTTAAAGGATTCTGAGCTCAATAACTATATATAGTTCAAAGATGATAATATCTGATATTTATGTGCTTTTTAAGCTTTGCAAGTGTGTGAATATTACTTTATTGTTGTTTATGGAAACAGGAATATGGAAATTGTGAAGGCACTTAACAAGAGATTCTAGTTGACTTCAGAGGATATTTTACTAACTTCTCAGGAAGTCTAGGGCAATAATAATTGAAAGGAGACACAAGAGAGATGAATGTATAACATGAAAAGATATTCAGTTTTTGTGGTTTACATTGTGCCATTTTTGCAAAGGTCTATGACATCCTCCATTCAATTTGTTTACTGATTGTTTTCAATTAAAATATAAAAGATATTGATGTTATCTGGATTTTTTGAGTGTTAGTTCATCTGTCTAAGAACTCTGGATACCATCAGTTGTTGATTATTAAAAAGTATTTACATTATTTTTTCCTTCAGACAGTTGCAAGAAGTTTGCAAAAGCCTTTTTTTATTATTTATTTTTTACATAGAATTTACAACAACGTGTTTTAGATGATGGTGTATATACTGAAACTTAATTCACATTGTCACTCATTATGAGATGTTCCTGTGCATTAGGAAGGTTCACTTTCCTCTCCTGGTCACTGCAAGTAACGGTATCAAAAGCAGAGAAGCATGCAGCAGGTAGACTGAAACGAGGAAAAAAAAATTTTTTTCTATTACAAACTACTGGAAAGGCAGGAAATTTAAAGTTGAGCCTAAAGTTAAAATATAAACAATCAGAAAGTTAGTATAAATTTGGATCTCTGTGAAGTGTATGCATCATTAGAAATGAGGTATGAAAAGTGATTTGATTCTTCTCATTTTCATACTGTCAGAACCAGAACATATATAGCATTTTGGTGTAATACTGGCAATGTAACAGGAAAATGGTATGAAAAAGATTAAAGATACAAAGCCTGAGACTCTTCAGAGATGAAAAGCTGAGTGTGCTCAGTGCTTTCCCTGTTACGGTGGGCTCCCAGCTCACATTCCTTCCCTGTGGAAAACAGACATGCCTCTGTGCCATCTTGTAGATTCCTCTCATCTCTGGGCCTCCCTAGAAGATCAGGTGGGATGAAAGCAAGACTCTTAGGCACCCAATTAAGCAGTCTGTCCGTTTGACCATAGGCAGCAGCATCTGCCTGTCTTTGGTCTCTTGCTGTCTGCAACCCTTGATAATTGGACTCGGCTCATATTCAGGCATCCAGAAATTCAGTTGAAGCGCTATAAATCTTTCCCAAGAGAAATCTTTCCCAAGAGATCTTTGCTGGGTGGTATAGAGAGGACTTACTAATTACTGGAACTATTATGTCCTTTTTAACCAAGTTCTCCTTTTTAATACCAGGGATTGTTCTGTTGAGATCAGTTCTGGTAATTCGGCATTACTGCACCGAAGTCTTCAAGACCAGCAACAAGACACTTCAAAAGCTTCTCCTACCTGAAAACAACCTCTGTGGTAAAATTCAAAGAAATATTGACTGAAGTGACTTCAGAAACACTGTCAGAGGGTTTTCTCTCCAGTGTTCATAGCAACAACCTGAGGAAGAAGTGTAAGGCATCTGAAAGTTTCTATTTCTGCCCAACCAACCAGTTTATTCATGTATGTTTTGTTGTGGCCACTGGTGTTGAAAGCTTATGGCTTCCACAGAATTTTTTCTTCACATTCATCTACAATTTTCCTCCATTCTCATTTCTTGTGAAGAAAGATTGAGTTGTTACGATTTGAAAAGAAAAAACAAAAACCAGCAAACCCAAAAAAACAAACAAAAAATTTACTGCTCTTCACAGACCAAATTATTGCCTAATAGGCCAGTTTACAAGATTGCTTGTAAAACGTCCTTTCTGCAACAAGACAGGAGAGGTTAAGTGCTCCCTATTTGTGTACCCCTTCCAAATGGGGCTAGGACAGATACAAAAAACTGAGTACTTTTATTGCTTAGAAACAGTCTTTTTTGCCTACTACTGATGAATTTTCTATTGATGTACATACCAGGTCACATACTCTGTAGAGAAGAGCTGTCCAGTAACTGCTATTTCAGTGACACTTCATCAATTTCAAAATTAGACAAAGCATAAATCCTTTTAGGGAATGAAGGCTGACTGCCCTAGTAGGTAGTTTTGCTGGCTTGGATTTTTGCTTGTTCTCCCTTATGTTCCTGCTTTAGACTGAGGGTACTCTTAACAGTAGAGCGCAATGAAAGAACTGTGAGTGCTAAAGTATGAAGCATATGCAGTGACACAGAAGTTCTTCTGTTTCTAGGTCATGCATCAATAGTGTATTCTTGTGGATGCATGCAGACAGCCACCTCTAGCAACCACAGTAACTATGCCTATGAAGCTGTGGGTATAATGCTAGCAATCCAATACTGTATTATTCTTCATTGTTGACTTCAGCTCAAAGCAGCCATTTCCTTGTATTTTACTTCTTTGGGGCTAAAATTTCTTCATCCCAGACCAAATGGTAAGAGCACTAACTTCTGACAAACTTTTCTGCTGTGATTAGCTGAAACATCAAAATCCAATGCTTCAAGACAGGTTTTGTTTTCTGTTGTGCTGGCATGAACGGAACCACTCCAGTTTGAATAAGCATAACTGGGGGTGGAGCACTTGGGCCTCCTCAGGACAAGCTTCTGAGAGTCCTACTGGAAAACAAAGATCTGTTATTTCTGTTATTCTAATCCCGATTCCCTTACCTGAGTTTGAATGGCTGAGCCAGAATTTTGAATATTTGTCGTCAGTGATTTTGAAATCATGAAGAGAAAGTTCATTTTTAGACATTGTAAACATAGGGAAGATTTACAACGTCTTGGTATAACAGCTTAGGGTGCTCAAAATGATGATGGACATGATAAATCACACTTAATAGGGAAATAATATTACCTCATGGGCTAAATATAGTTTAAACCTGTAATCCTGTAGAGTATTTTAATTGAGGATAGAAGACACTGGCTAACTTTCATCACCCATGCTTGATGTACCTTCTGCTCTAGACAATTGGTTTTGAGTTCGTCCTCATTAAATAGTAGAGTAGATTTAGGGAGGTCACATAAGGGATATAAGCCCATAGCTTCATGACATAATGCTGAATATATGCTGTTGAGAATGCTGACAGAATGGAGGTTGGATTATTCACAAGTCTTTTCCCCTTAGGGAAAGATTTTGGAGCTATGACTGTTATTTCAGATCTGTTTTTCCTGGTCATGTGGTTTTGCTCAACACATAGCTCATTTGTTTGGGTAGTGCATTGGTTGGCAGAATATATCTTTAAGCAAATGTTATTTCCAAAGTGGAGGTCATGATCTTGGAAGTGCAAGTGGAAATGGGGTCATGGGAAAAGCTGAGAATTGCTGGAATGTGGTGAAAGCAAAAGAATCTACATGTTTATGTTGACAGCAACCACAAAATTGTTCCCTGAGGAACTCAGATGAAGTTATCACAGGGAGCAGCAAGGTAGAATGGACACAAATAGCTCAAAGTTTGGTCTTGGTGTTCCTAAAAAAGTCTTTATGTAGTTCAGTTCTCTTAAATCTAAACCATGTGCTGTGATACCCCCTTGATCACAGAAATCAGGCTTTGTAGGGAAGTTTTCTTTGAGGATACATGAAATATCACTGCTTTCAGGCAAACAAGAAGCTTCTTTTCCTGGGAAAAAAAAAAAAAAAAAAAAAAAGAAGTTTTGCATATCTTGTGTCACAGGCATGATTTTCATCTTAGCTTTTTTGGTAAATATTTCCATATAAGCATATGTTTCTTTACTTTTCACTAAAAGGCTCTTAGTGTCCAGATTTTACAGGTGGGAAGACTGAAAATAGAGAGGGAGTTTGCTATCAGAAGAGAAATCATGGGTTTGCCTGCCCTGTACAAATCCTAAGACCAGCAGAAAGCTTTTCACAAACACAATTTTGCATACTAGGAGCTTACAGCAGTACAAGTTGTCAACATCTCTGCAGAACTGGGATTGAGCTGCATGATTGCCTCAAAATATTTGGCTACTACAGTCATCTTGGCAAATTGCTTGAACACCTGGGTGCCAGATATGTTTGAAGACAGATTCTGTGTTGATCCTTCTGCACTGTATGATGCATAGCAATTACTCTCAGGAAGGACTATTGGAGATCTTACGACAAATCCACAGCATCATTATAGTAGTGCTGTATAGCCCTTTTCAGTTTAATGGTCTTGTTCCCACATATGGCCATGATTGTGCTGTCGGCCCGTCCATGGCAGAGCCCTTAACTCAACTGAGCTGTAACTTTCTTGTCATTTATGAATGTCCTAAACACTTGATCAGTATTTTGTTCAGTTGGGTTGCCTGCCTGAATTTAGTATTTATATTTTAATTTTCCTACTTTTGCCTCTCTTCACCTACTTACATGAATGGTAGGAAACTTCTCAAGCAAATATTTATTCAGTCCACTCAGTAATCAGCTCCCTGTTTGGTAGATTTTCGATGGATGTAATGATTGAACATTAACAAGTAGTAAACAAGTTATACCTAAAATTAGAATTTCAGATTCAGACCGCAATCCTGAAAACAAGCCTGGGTTTCTTGAGTGAGTCCTTTTGCATATCCTTTTGTGAAATGAAATAATTGTATGGGTCCGTTAAAGATGCTGGTGTTTATCATTAAAATGATATAATTTGGAGATAACACCTATGTCTCATATGAGCTACATAGGAGGTAGCTCTTTACAAGAAACATTTTCCTTCCATTTAGAAGATTTTCTTCCCAGCCTCACCTTTTAAGTGAAATGCAAATTCTGCAGAAGCCAATAGCAATTCTCAGGTGCTTATAGAGCCAGAAAATCTCAAAACTTGCTGAATTTCTGTATGGGCAAATTTTAGTGTGTGGTGAGACCGACCGCTGCTATGTCCTCCTACCTCTGTCTTTATAGTGCCAGGGACATAATAAATATGGGCAGAATCTAGGAAATCCTGAGTAGCAAATGTAGAGGAGTCCTCTTCCAAGTTTCAGGGAAAATGTAGCAGAAATACCACACAACACTAAGCAAACCCATCATATTCTTGTGCCTGTGTTAATTTTCCTTTGTGCTTTAGAAATTATCTACTCTGCTCTTGTGAGAACTCACTTGGAGTATTGTGTGCAGTTCTGTTTTCTTCAACATAAAAAGGACATGGAACTTTTGGAACAAGTCCAAAGGAGGGCCACAAGGATGATCAGGGGACTGGAGCACCTCCCCTATGAATATAGGATGAGAGAGTTGGGGCTGTTCAGCCTGGA
>JASSUY010019152.1:0-18285 GCA_032466535.1 Forpus xanthops | reverse complement strand
GGGGAAGGAGGGGACGCGAGGGGCGGAGCGGCTCCGCCCGCTGAGCCGGGGGAGGGCCGGGGCTCGGCCCGGGGACCCCCCCGCAGACACGCGCGGGGTATGGGCGCTGCGGGGATCCCCGCGCCCTTCACTCTTCCCTGAGGGGCTCTGGATGCGAACGGATCGCAGCCCGGTGGCCCCCCGAGAGGAGCGGCGCTGGCAGGGACCCCACCGAGCACCGAGAGCGCCTACTGACAGCTACAGCGAGGGTCCCGGAGCATCACAGTGCTGTGCAGCATCACCGGCGAAAAGGCGGTGAGGAGAAAGTCGGTGACAAAATTCATCATTGCTGCTTAAAGCGAGTAACTGCTCTGGGAAATCCGGATTCCAAGTTTGAGACGTGCGATGAGACACTGCTCGTCCTGCCTGCAGCGAGCCCCCCTTGTCTGCCCTGCAAAACATGGCTAGAAAACATCCCCACCTTTCCTAGCGCTCGGGAGAGCCTCAGAGGAAAGGAGGTGTATGCACAAGCGCTCTTGATGCATGTGTTCAACCCTGTCACGGGCAGGGACACCTTCCACTAGAGCGGGTTGCTCCAAGCCCCATCCAACCTGGCCCAAGAGCTCATCTCAATCTCCCCTCTGGCAGGTTAAAGCCATTCCACTTCATCACCTGCTGGGTTTCTCAAACAGGAGGAATTCTCTTCCACTCACATTTAACCAAACCCCAAAGCTCTGCGTGTTTCACTAGAAAAGCAATAAATAAACCCTATCTCTTCTAAGGGTGCATGGTTAAAGGTTGACTTCATCAAGGTGTGGCTGGGAATGCTTAAGGAGCCTAAGTGAAAGCACACAGAGCTGGGGGTTTGGTCCCAGGGAGCTGGGCTGGACAGCCCAAACCCTTTACCCGTTCAGAGAGGGCCGAATTAGGACAGTGCTTTGAGAGAATCCACTTAATCTCCGCAGCACTCAAAGCTAATCTGTAAATCACCATCAGGACCCGCTTGCCACTGGGGCTGGAGCTGTCTTCTCTTTTGCATGGGGAGGAATCAAGCGGAGAAGATGCCCATGGTGACAGCAAGTGCTTGAGCCAAGCCTGGGAGCTGCCATCCCTGAGCCCTAAGCATGCCACCAGATGAAGGCATTAAATGCCCCAAGTCCCCCTGACTGGGTCTGGGTGAGGTTCTGCTATAGCCAATTAAACTCATGTCACTGTTAGAGCAAGCTGAGGCAGATCTTGTGGAGAGTTATTCATTCAGTTCCAAAGCGATCCATAATGTCCTCTTCCTGCCTGGTACACGGTGTGCTGCCTGGTTACATCCAGCCTCCAACTGCTGCAACCTGCTTTAAACGGCATCAGTAACAGATGATGTCAACACTGGTATCCCATTTACCTTCCTCATTTGTTTGCAAAACACATCTTCTCCTGCTCTGCTGCACGTGGGGTAGGAACGCAGAGGGACGTGAGTGCAGGACAGCGCTTTCTGCTTCCTTCTGGGAAGGGAATAAACTGAGGTGCTCCTTGGAGATGTGCCATGCTTCAACGAATCCAACCTTTGGATGTCACATCCTGATGTGTTTAGAACTTCCCACCTGGGTGATGAGCCACGGTGAATACTTAAAGCCATTATGTCAGGCACAAAGTGTGTTTCCCATGGGGTGACCTAATGAATGCCTCCCAACTTCCAAACCAGGCAGGATAGGTGCTGAGCACTTACCTGCAGCAGCTGGGAGGGGAATCTCAGCCAGGCTGGCCATTAACTCCTGGGGAATTTCCGACTCCAGGGCCACAACTCATTCTAAACAGCAAAAAAGAATAACGTTAAAACTGAGATAAATTGCTTTGGAAGTGTTAAAGAGTCCTAGGGCGGTGCTGCAGTGCAGCAGAAAGGCAAAAGCTCCTTTCTAAGGTTACAGCTCATGGGCTGTATGCAGAGAAACCGCCTGAAAGGCAGCACAAGGCCTATTGCAATATGGGGAGGGAAGGGAAACAGGGACCTGTGGTGCTCCCACAACCCAGTCAGGGCTGCTGAGGCACAGGAAGTCCTTCGTATTTCACAGCAGAAGGACAGGAATGCTGCCCATGACCTTGACAGGAGACCGGAACCATGAGGCTTTATGGAGCAACGACTTCTTCAGACTGGAAGAAAAAGAGCAGCTCTAAACCCATTGAGGTCCCACTGCACCTAAGTAAAACTGCCAAACCATCCTGCCCACCTTTTAGTACCACATATTGAAGATAGTGGAGAGGACCACAAACGACTTGTGTGTGATTATTGCCTGCATCTCCTCTATTAAAGGCTAGGAGAGGATTTGGCTGAGGTAGGTACGATGTGCTCAGAATGACACTAACACCCACAAAAAGGAGCCTAGGTAATGCCACAGCAGCTCAGCAGCATGGGAGGACATGTCCTGCTGGGGGTTTTGTATGGCACCTTAGTTACTGGGCTGCTCTTATCTCAACCCGGGGGCTTACATTCTTTCCATTCTCCTCCCCATCCCTCTGGGAGCAGATGGGAAGAAGGGGGGAGTGAGTGAAGAGCCACATGGTTCTGAGTTACCAGCTAGGCTTAAACCACCCCAACCAGATAAAGCCGAATCAGAGGTGATTAACAGAAGGTGAAATGTGCCACGCAGGATTGCTGCTGGGTCCAGGGCAGGATGTTTGTGTAACAGCAATGAGATAGAGGTCTCCCCAAGGGTTTGTTTCCCAAAGGACAGCTATAAAAAGCCGCCTCTGTCCTGAAAGTGGGGTACAAAGAGTGTTCTTTGGAGTTCAACGACAGAGGCTGCTATTTGGGTGGCTGTCATGGCTAAATGCACTGACTAAGACACATACAGTGGAGTGGTGTGGTGCTGAGACAGTCGCAGGCTGGGGAGAGGCTGCTCTGGCAAGTGCAGACCCTGGATGGGCCAGTGGCCCTTTGGGCAGCATTGCATTCGCTGACAATTCAAAATGCTTTGGTTTTAACCTCATCAAATCCCCCTCAAACACAGTTACAGACACTTTCACTTCTGCAGGTGTGCAGAGAGGTTGACGCTTACCCCAAAGAAGCACTTCTGAAGCAGATGTATCCACATTACCACATCCTATTTCTCCGTACTACTCCACAAGCTGCCCAAGTGATTCTCCACTTACCCATAGAGTAACCCACGGCTCACCATCTCCTTTCTTTTCACCCAGGCAAGGAGCATCTCTCTTTTGCTGCCTGCCCCATGCTACAGTGCTTTTACACATAGATGGAAGTTCAGGAAGCTCACAGGGGCTGAATCCCAAAAGCCTCCTACAATTTACAGACTCGTGTCATCTGCTTTGTGTTTCTGCTGAGACGGTCACTGAATTAGAGCTTGCAGCAACCCTCATTGTATTTGCAAGATTGATTAATCAGTTCCGTAGCTCCCTGGGTACCAATAGGGAAACTGAGTCATGTTTGCGATGGGCTCAGGGCAGAACTTGAACTCCACATCCTGGTTTCTATTTCCTAGCTCTCAATTCACAACCTCATTTCCGCACCTCTTCTGCTTTGTTTTGCCACTCTGAAGACAGAGATGACAGATGGCTTTGTTTTGATCCCAGGGACACATTTTTCCTTAGCATGGTACAAACACAGCACTGAAGATATAAAGCAGGACCCTGGAAATGAGCAACTTTGGCTGTGGTTAACAGCAGAATTGCTTTCTGCTTTTCTGATTTCTTTAGCTCCATGTGCTACTGCAGCTGCCTCAGATGCCAGCGCTCTCCAAGGCAGGTCCAGGCAGCGGTTGGAATGCAGGCAGTGGGATTTGAAGAGCTGCTTAGGGAGCACAGCCCAGGCAGGTCTCATTCCCTTGGACAGGGTTAGTGCAGTCTGAAGGCTTATTCATAGAGCAAACACCTTGACCTTCACTGCTCCTTCCCACAAAGGTGAACATCATGCTCCCTCGCTCAGCTCTCTTGTCTTTCTAAAGGGGTCTAGTGTATGTGAACCCCTTTCTTTTGCAGAATATGCTGCATTTTTCCTGCTGGTTCTGCAAACTGACCATCACTCTGCTAAGCCCACCCTGCTTCTGCATGTTGTTACTGCAGACCATGAGGCTCCCCCATGGAGCAGAGCTTCTGAAACACCTCCCTGGCTGAAGCACACACAGCTCCAGCAAGGTGAGGGGTTTGCTAGCAGCAAGGATTCAGATTGTGGCTTCATTTGGGCAACACTGTGCTTATCTCTCAGGAACACTGAGCTGCAGCCAAGAGGTGCCCTTGAGGAGAGGGACCAGTCATAGTGGGATGTGGCCTGGAGAGGTGATGGGGAATGAGCTGGGAGGCAGGAGGCCATATCTGCTGGTTGCCATGGATACAATCGCTGCCAGTCTCCTGTATCAGTTACCTTCCCTTTCCTGGATGCAAATGAACAAGCAGTGGTCTGCTCCTGTTCCTATGTAGGACACAACCCTTGACATCCAATCAAAAGCAGAAAATCATCTCTTTCAAACCTAGACATCACTTCTTAACAGCAGAAGAGAGAGTCGGAGGCGACTTGTTTCTCGGTGTTTGAACTATGCGAGGCTGATACTGCTCTGTCCAATTGCATTTGGTTCTCTCCTAACCTTTGGCTGTTTCCTAGCACCTCAGAGGAGCCGTTTCCCCAGCCCATTGCTCTCGCTCAGCCTCCTGGATTCAAGACAAGCTGCTCCAGACTTGGCCTCTGCTGGCTGTAGGCACTTGCTGTCGCCTCAGCACACACACACACAGGCAGAACCCTGCAGGTTCCAGGGCCTTCAGCTCTTGTGTGCCTCAAACCACACCTGGAAAAGGCTTTTACACCCCCCCACCCCTCCCCGTGTAAAATACAAGCAATTGCTTGCTTTTTCTTATTCTCTTCATCATGTTTAAAGCAGGCTGCAGCCCAGGTGGTAAGTTATTTAGAGCGAGTTATCCGCCAAACCGTGTTTTCAATGCGCACGCAGATATATTTGTAGCTTCTTTCAGTGCAGCACTATGTGAGGGAGTGATAACACGAAAGAGAAAACTATTAGAGACTGTAAGCGGGAGTGAAACTCCCAGGCCTGTTTTCACTGTCCCCCTGCCAGAAGCAAGCTGAGTAAACAGCAGCACCAAGTACAGTTGGGTTTATGCTTTATGTTCGTAAACAAGTGATGAGGCTTTCAAGTGGATACAAATGGGGGCCCTCAGCTTTGTGTTACTCACAGAGCGCACAGTTCCCGGTTTCCCCAGACAGGGTAAGGGAAAACAAAAGCACATCAACAGAAACCCAGCTCCACCGGGAGGAGAGTGTCATTCCAGTGTGCGCTGTCTCAAGCCTACATCATGCAACTGAACAAGTCTGGGCCTGCTTAACGGAGGGCACACACAAACACCCGTTCCACAGTTTGGGATGCCAGCATTCAAAGTAAAGGAAATCATTTCAGAATCGGAGGGGGATTTCAGGAGCTCTGATGAGAAAGACCCCAGGAAACAATTCCCCCAAGATTATTTCTGATTTAAGACTGGTGTAACTCCTGACTGGCAGTATTAAACCAATTAGTCCTCTCTCAAAACAGACTCTTGGACACATCCAGACTTGCAAAGCCACATTCCCAAAATAAGTGGAGAAACAAACTTCCAAAATATGAGAAAGGATCCTGACTGAGAAGATTTTGGCCCAGTGACCAATTGTATTACATAGGAAGACATAACACAAACACAAATGTTTAGGGAGGTGTGGGAAGGAGGTGCCTTCATCAGTTAGGGAGAGAGCAGCAGGTCATCAGTTTCTCTTCTAATATTTGCTCACCCTGGAGAAGAGAAAGCAGAGGGGAGGCTGAGATGAGCTCTTAAGCAGAAGCTCTTCCCTTTGAGGGTGCTGAGCGCTGGCACAGGGTGCCCAGAGAAGCTGTGGCTGCCCCATCCCTGCAGTGTTCAAGGCCAGGTTGGACACAGGGCTTGGAGCAAGCTGCTCTATGGAAGGTGTCCCTGCCCATGGCAGGGTTGGAACTGGGGGAGCTTTAAGGTCCCTTCCAACCCAAACCACTCAGTGACTATGATGAAGTAGCTCAGATATGACTCAGGTGCTTTGCATGGTCAGGTAGCAGATACACAGTGTTCAATAGTTTCCTTGTTGGAGAGTGAACAAAAGGCACAACACGCTCAGGGACGTCAGAAACCCAATTACCTGGCAAAGAAAAATCTCTGTCTCTCATCAGCATTACAAAACCCCCAGGTTCCACCATTAGTGAGGCTCTTGGATATTTTGCCACGTTGTATGACTGAGAGTACCCTATAAAATGGTGCAGAAACACGAGGTTGGTACTTTGCTGCTTCACTGTTCAAATTGCTCTTTTCCTCCTCTCACCTTCGTGATGAACAAAAGAAGGGAGCTCGGAGCCTGCTCTTTAGGCATTCTTCTTTCCAAAGGGGCACTTATGGTTTATAATAGAAATGTAAGGACTGTCCAGCTGAGCTGCTTCTCACCCTCTTTAGAGAGGCTCGGTGCACTTCTCTGTGAGTTTACCTGGAGGCCTTACAGCTCTGCTGATGAGGGAAGAACCACTTGATTCCTAACTAGAAAAATCCTCTCTCACAATTATTCTTTAGTGCCTCTATAGGCATTCAAAGTTCAGCCCAAAGGGTTTTCCATTAGCAGCCTAAAACTCCTCCTGCCCGAGTCTTGTGTGCCGCTCTCATTTCATTGTCATACTCCAGAATGGCTCAGAAAAGATAATTTCTAAGATCAAAAGCAAGAAGCTTACTTTTATCTTTCTTCTGCCAAACTTTGTGTGCACCCGTGTGATCAAAAGCCATCTCTCGGTCACGCTGCATCCTTCCTCCATCACTGTAAAGAGGGGAGGGCAGTGCTGCTCAGACAGTGAAGTTTTATCCCTGGGGATTGAATATCTTTAACAGAGGAATTCCTAAAGTAAGCACAGAAAAATAAATAACCAAGGACTGCTCACTGCCCAGAAAGCCTCTGGCACCCAAAGTGCTCAAGGGACACATCCCCATCATTGGCAGGATCTCCTGCGCCACTTACCTCTGCTTTGCTCACACTGCATCTCCAGCCACTGAGTAACAGTGATTTGCAAACTGAAGCCTTGATGCAATGGGTACTTTGTCACCCAATGGATAAAAGCTTCCCTGCACACTGCTTTCTATCAACAAAGGTTTTGTCAGAGGCAGTGAGTGTTTTAAAAGGTTCCAACCCTGGAAGCTGTTTTCAGTTTTGCTGCTGTGACAGCAAAAAAAGAGACTTGCTTGTTAAGTAATGTTCCTTTCACCCTTTTCCTGTGGGAAATCAGGTATCTGCTCACATCCTGGTGTCAGAAAGCCCTGACCAGACCTGCTGCCTGGTTTTCTGTTTACAACGTGCACAGAAATCAGTTCCCCCCTCAACCTAAGAAGCCACTAACATAATGTTGGAGGCAAACATCCCATGGCAGCAGCCCAGCATAAGATACAGTGGAAATCGGCTCAGTGTGTTGGATAATAAATAACATCTGATGTAACGTTATTTAACTGGGGTATGCTATGGCCCTTAAAATGGTACAAGAAACATAGTGCTATTAGCTGTTGTGGCTCAGTAACACATATACTTGTTGAAAGGCAATATTGATCAGGAGAGATGGAAAACAGGTTTTTGGCAGCTGTTTGCTAGCTCCTTGGAAGTTAATATGGGAGTCAATTACCAATGGGCAACTGTCCCTTCTACAAGATCACCAGCTCACTCTTGGCACAAGCTCGCCTGCTGACAGAAGCGTTTCAGAAGAGGAAGACACAGGAAGAAATGAATGGGTTTAAATATCATCACTATACAGACAGAAACAGATGGGTTTAAATATCATCACTATGGCCTTAGAAATGGATTGTTCAGTGAAGTGAAAAGGTGATGCCAGATCAAGAACAGAGCAAACCAACCCTCTTGGAGCATTGGTTAGTTACCCCTTATGGTCCCTCAGTCCTTAGCACCAGCCATAGGCAAAACTGAGTTATTACCTCCCCGTTTAAGATGGGGATTGTGCCTGAAACGCAGAGCCTGCAGAAGGTGAGGGCGGATGAGGTGTGGATGCTGGAGGAATCCCTCTTGCGAGGAAGGGCCGGTGTTGCACCGGGATGTAGGTGAGGCAGGCAGGGGAGCTGCCGCCGGGTCAACTGCGCCTCGGTGCACAGGAGCCTCAGCTCTGCCTTCACTAGGTCCGGTTGTGCCATGAGCTCAGACACCGTTCCTTCACACCAGCAGGAGCCCAGCGCCTTTGAGCTCAGCAAATCTATCCCTGTGCTTCTCACTGCTCTGGTGCACAAAGGCAGCGAGCACATGCACCCAGTGCTGAGCACCAAGCGCACGGGAAGGACCTTGGCATGACATTGGGGTGTTTTATCTTAAACAATCTGTTTACTCACGTGTGCAAGCCAGGCACTGTATAGGCTATAACCTAGCTGGGGCCAGGACGCTTGCGTGTGCTCACTCGGGCTGTGGGGCTCCATGAATGACAGGAGGAAAGGGGCCATCAGTGTCCCTACGCCCTGTTCTTTTGCTCCCCAAATACAAACCATAAGCTCAGCTTAAGGCTGGGTCATTCTTGCTTTGCTGATAGAAAGTGTTCATTTACTGAGTTAATCAACAAACCAAACTCTCAAAGCATTCCCATGCAAACAGATAAGAGCTCTGCCCTGCTCATTTTGCTAATCACGGAATAATCACTGCAGGGCTGTTATCCAGGAACTAGTGGGGCATGGTGACAGGGGCTGTGTAATGGAGACATGTGAATGAAATCTACATCATGTTTTTCAGTACAGTGCTCACTCGGATGTCCCTGAAACATTTGGTTTCAAAGCTTGCTACGCCTCCATGCCACAGCATTTCTGCTCCTGACTGGAAATCTCTGCCCTTTCACTGTAATCCTGGGTGGTGTTTTACCCACTTCATGCAATCAATGCATAAATCCCCACCCCAAGCAGGTACTGAGGACTGGAGAAAAGGAATGAGCCTGGCTTACCAGGAGCTCATCCTTCTGCTTTGCAGCCACTTCAAGGAAGTATCACAAGGGTGTCAAATGCGTCCCATGCAATCTGGTCAACCCTGGGAAGCAGCCACTTCCTTTCCAACTTCACACACTGCTCCTTGCTGAAGGTAAATATGGAAAGCATGTGTTAGAAGGAGATAACCCAGCGACTAAGGTAATAATGTAAAAGGTGAAGGAAAAGAGCTCCCTGCAATGGATGGCATTGCTTCAGCCCAACACACATTATAGGATGGCACTCTGTGACACTTAACAAATGCAACACTGGTATAGGAAATGGTGGCTAGCAGACTGGGCACACAAAGATCACATCAATTGGACTTTTAAGGAGTGCTGGGACTTAACACAAATACTACAATTTGATTTCCTAGATTTAGCTGGTAGAAGCAAAGCAGACACACAAAGTACCGGCATGCAAAAGCACAGGGAGACACGACCAAAAGCATGGGGAGCTTTGCAATAATGTGTTATTTCTTTGAACAATACAATTGATTCTGTAAGCTCAGGGTGAATATCATCAAATCTGACATAGGCAGTTTGTACCAACGGGCTGAAAAGTGACCAGGCTTATACAACACCTATTTAAATCTGGGTTTAGGATAAAGTATCCCTTTCCTAGTTGAGGACAGATAAGATGGACAGCAACAGCAATAGTTTACACTTAAACTTTCAGGATGTGCCACAGCAGCTGCGATAAGTGCCTGAGGAAGAAAAGGAACGGTCCACTGATCCTTAAAATAGAATTTGGGAAGCCTGAGTTCAAAGGCTTGCTATATCACATAGAGGTTCCTGTGAGATGTCAGCAGTGCCTGCATACTGAGGAGGAATGGAGCGCTATGCCTGGATTTCAAGCAAAACCATAGCAAAACGGGAACGCACTCATATGTTGGGATTGCGCAGACACATGAGAGGGGACTCCCACTGCTCAGGGGGTTACTGCCTGAGGAATGCTGATCCTGGGAAGGGCAGAACTGCGGGGAGGGGGAAGCTGCTGGAGGAGAGAAGAGCACCATCAGACTGCCATAAACCCGGCTCCCAAGCTCGCTAACAGGCAGCTTCTGCTGCATTTGGACGCTGCCTGCCATTTGTTGGCTTCCGAGCACCGATTCTGTGTTTCCGGGTACCACCGTGTGGTGAGGGGAAGGAATAGGCTGCTGCTAATCAAAGCGGCGTTAATGAGATAAACGGCACTACACAAATCCCCGGGTCCACAGGGCTGTGGCAAGGAGACACCACGAGGTTGCCAAACCCAGCCTTTCCCTGCCAACGTGCCTCGGCTCCAGCTGCCTCTGGAAACCGGGGAGGGTTTTCTGCAATTAATTCAGCATCAATGGAATTTTCCTGCCTTGATTCCTGCAGGGCTTGCCAGCACAGGAGCCAATTTGATCGTGGCATGGCAGGGAAACCTGGGCATCCCAACCCAGGCTGCAGTCCAACAAAACCTATTCACCAAACACCCACAACATAGTAATAATCTCGGGTATTATCTCCAGGAAGAAGGAAATTAGGAGAAAAAGCAATTTAATTGCCTAAGTTTACCATCAGGCCTCAGGCTAGACTCAGAACCCTGAATATATGTGTACATTGAGCTCTTATATTGAGATAACACATATTTGCAGCAACAATAAGCACCAAGATACCACTTTATTAGAATAAAGGCAAACACAATCTCCTATCTGGGCAATGCTGAAATAGTAATCTACCATAACTAGATTAATAGTAATCTAATAGTAACTCCTGACTTGCTCCACAATTGCCATACACACTCACCTCTGCACAGCAACAGCAATCAAGGTGGAGAGCAGAGGAGAGCTTTTGCCCAGAGGGAAATGCATTAAACATCCCAAAGTAAACTCAGTGGGATAACTGAGTAAGATCAAATGAAATCCACTCTCAGCTCTGTTGAAAAGGGGAAACCCAGAAAGTTTGGGTGTTTAAGTATCTGGTAGTAAGATGCAAAGTCTCCTGGTACGTGCAGGTGCTTTGGAAGGTGAGCAGGATGTTACACACCTGCAGCCACTGCAGGATCATCCTTTACCTTCCCTTAGTACTTTCTCTAGGCTCCTTTTATGCACTTAAGGCAATAAAATGTTCTTATTTGGAGGCTTGAATGCATTGTAAGAGATCTAGCATTTAGGAAGTTTTCCTAATGTTTTCTTTTGCTGTTTCTTCTGCCACGCCATGGATTCTTTGGCACCCTAAACATTTCCTTTGCAAGGAGATGGTTAAACCCCAAAACAATTGTCAAACTGGGTGGGTTTTTCAAAAAGGCCCAGGCTTTCACATCAGAAGCCTTCCTAAGGCAGCTCACTGAAGCTCTCTGCTCGTCAGCACCTCCTCCTCATTAGCCTCAATCAAACTTTACTCAGAATCACCTTCCCCTGTGCCACCTCCTTCTCATCCGTTGCAAATGAGGATGGGCTCACATTGTAAATTGTGAGTTTAACTCCAGCTCCATTTCATCCCTCCAAACTGCAGGACAAGGACCCATTTCTCAGGAATTACAGTCAGCACTATTAGTCCCTGGGTATGGTATTAGCATATCTGGGATGATTTAGCAACAATGAAATCCCTGTGCCATCAAGCTAGGCAATTCCCCTTCCACACATGATCCTGAGACTCAATATTCACTGGGTGCACTCCCTGAAGTTCAGTCCCTTTCCTTTCCTTGTTCCTCTCCATACCCCCATGGCAGGGCTCACCTGACAGGAGGAGCATCCTGTCACTTTTTCCAACTATAACTGAGCTAAAGGAATGCAAGATGAAAGCTGCTGCAGGAGGAATTATCCTGAAACTCAAACCTGGTAACCTGAGGGCACTGCACAGGAAGGAGCAGGGACAGTGTGTCATTCTCAGGGAGTGCTCCCAACACGAAGCAGTTCACTTGCTCTCATGGGGTTTCCAGCCCAATCTGCTTCACCTGGAGAGCAAAAGCATGGTCAGGAGAAAGGTGGTTCTGATTAAGTGACCAAGCAACTAGCTCACATTAACTTCTACTTAGTTTTAATCATCACTGCTCTGGGGGGGGCGTCCAGAGAGTTTCCTTTATCATTTCTCCATCTTCAAAATGTTCTTAAGGCCCCAGTAAAAGTCTGAAGTGTTTGGAAAACAAGAACCATCTGCAGGCTCACTGGAAGCCTGCCAAAGGTTTCAGCACGGGTATGGAGTTGGCCACTCTCTACAATCTCACCTATTAACAGGCAAATAAATGCTAACAGCAGTCTGGGTCTATTTCCAGGGCAATTTGTGCTGAAATTAATAAACTGAGAAACAATTTAGCAGCACAGCTATTCTGCATGGATTTAAACCATGCTGGTACATGACTACTTCTTTGAGGCCTGATAAGGAACACTGAACCTACTCATTTGTGTTGCCAGTAGTGACTCTGGATCCTGGATGTGGCTGTTTCCCTTTGCAGCTGCAACTCAGAGCAAGAGATTCTCCTGACATATCGCATCAGACTTCCAGTTCTTTGTACATCCCTCGTGATAGTCAAGTTTTTTCTAAGATGGATAAAATGAAGGTGGGAAAGGTATCAGACAGCAGAACAAGAAAAATTATCATGTCAGTTGACAGCAAGTGTTCAGAACTGGGGCAATTAGCAGAAAGACAAAAAGCTTTTGTGTCTTAAGTACAGGACTCATCTGCTGTACCCAGCACTGCCTAACAGCCTGGCACAGCCTGCAAGGTGTACAGTAACCAGCAAAAATGAAGCAGTAGAGCTTTCTGAACGTTACCAGGATCCCAGCTTCCTTGCCCGTTCAGAACGTTGCTGGTCCTCATGACAGCAACACTGGAGAAGCAGTGAAGAACAGAGGACAAAAAATGGAGGAGGATGTCTTCTGCAACAGATTCCTACAAAGGATCCTTGAGAAGAGCTCCAGAACACAGTTGAGCTCTGACTACTATTTGTCTGCACATCTGATACTTGCATTTTTACATGAAGTTAGTGCAATCCATGGTCTTTCCTAACCATCAGCTGCGAGCAGGAACCGATTTTGTGCATTCCCAGGAGTTTTTCTAAATGCTCAAATCCTCGGCTTGATTTAAAACAGGATGCTCTCGGCCTTTTAAGCTGGAAAATAATTGCACTGGTACCCTTCAACAGGAGGTCTTTGGGTAGTTTTTCAGGTTAGCTTTGTTTCTGTCAAACACTGATGGTCTCCAGTTTTTGTAAGCTCAAATAGACAGGACAAAACACACGCTAATGTGAAGACCACCTGACAGGCTGGCTTTTCAAGTGTACCCGGCAACATAAATCACATTCCCAGCAGATACATGGAGACAATTTTCCATGCAAAATGATTACAGTTTAACAGAAAAGCTTATTTTTAGCTTCAGGCGTTCTGGCAGCTGGAGATGCAGATTTGTGGCTATTCTAACCACTAAACATTCACGGATTGCAGCACAGCCTTGTCTGCTCTTTAGCTTTTAATTTACAGAACTAATTAGTTGGATTTACTGTCTTTAGCATCCTTTACCCTCTATTTGCTTCAGGAGACATAGACGAGCCCTGCATGTCAAGTCAAGCCCAACAGGCCAAGAACTCCAGCGCAGGGGAATGTCCAGCAGGAAACACCTTGAATGTGGAAGAGCTTCAGACCTTGCAGCACTCAATACAGATGTCACTTCAGGGCAGAGCAGACACAGGCAGAACCCCCACTTTGGATCATCCAGGTGGGTTAAAGCTGCTCTCGTGACTTTTACATATATGGAGAAGAGGGAATGTTCTGATCAACAAAGGGATTCCAGACCAGGATAAAGAGAAAATACAGTTTTGTAGCAAAAGTGAACAGATCAATACTTTCCAAAGCATATTATGGTATCAGTGTGAAGTAACATGCGTGGCAAAGACATTAAGGCAGTCGATTCAGTACAGCCAGGACGCAGCAAGGTTTGGAAGTTCCCTGTTAGCAGTAAAAGACACAGTGGAGTAACTACAGAGACTTACGTGGCAGTTACCACGTAAAATGCTCATTTTCCTGCTGGGCTGGTGAAGACATCCTGTACAGGAGAGCACGGCATGGCTTAGACTTCCAGGCACTGAAAAGATTAAGTAGTAGTTAAGCAGTAAGTTCTTCAGCAGACAGCAACCGTGCAATTACACATCATTAGCAGCACTTGATTTAATGACTAGGGGCTGAAGAGGCCTTCCAACCACAGAGATGTTCACAAGGAACACCACGGCATTCCAGCTGGCAACGTGGCCAGTGGCAACCCTTTCCAAACCTCATCCATTGGCAACTCATCACTCTCTAGAAGCCCTACAAACACTGCAGACTTCCTGGTTTAAAACATCAAAAGACCACAGCCTCGCCCAGGTTGTCCCCAAACCTTGGATCATTCCACAGCCTCAAGGTTCAGCTCCCTCTGGTACTTAAGAATTCACATGCTGGTTCAAACCCACCACAAGCCCTTTCTCACTCCGGTGCCAGAACCAGTCATGCTCCCTACAAGGTGGCTCCTCCATGGGATGAGGTGGAACAACACAGCAACACCTTGACTTCCAAACAGCCTTTCTTCCACCTCCTGGACACACTTTGCCCCATCTCAACCCCTGAGGCTTCTCACAAGCTGCATCTCTTGAAGGCCCTGGACAGCAACATTGCCTGGCACTCCTGGGCAGTTACAGCCCATCACAGGTTGCTCAAGCAAGACATTAGGATTTTTGTTGGCCATTTCTAAGCTGCCATTTCTGGATGAGGTATACACAAAATTATTCATCGTGGGGTTTCTTACATTTGCTAAGGTGAATACAAGACATACCAGCTATGGTGAGACGGAGAGCAGTTCACATCAGTACAGCTCAAACTGGCTGTTTTCTAGGCTATTTCTAGAGCTCCAGACAATGAGATTTTCTGGCTGTGACACTTCGCCCTGCTCCTTTTTCATTGGATTCAATCTGAAAACAGCACAGGTTCCAACAGGTCACTGAACCTCCTCACTAACAGACACCGAAATCTCAGAAAAGGACAAGCAAAGATGGAAAAAAATGGCTCTAAAAAGTGACTGCAGGAAACAGACAAATCAGGGCTTTTAGCTTGGCTCTGCTCTTGTACAAGTAGTGACAATAAAAATGGTGCACTTTTGTTCAGCAAATCTTGTTTCCTTCTTAGTCACTACCACAGCAAAGTCTGTATTTTATTAGCAGAAGCAACAATACTCAAGCTTCAGCACAGAAATCTAACACATCATCACCGGTAGGGAGCTAGTTCTGGTTCCATCACCAAGAGAAGCATAGCCTGGTTTCTTTCCGGCTGCAGCAACTGCAAGGTTGCTCTGTTCTTCCCAATTCTGTGTAATGCTACTTTTTAGACATTAATGAAGATCATTTATCTTGGTAGATTCACTTACTTGCTCCGTTTTGGGCCTCCCAGCAAGTCTCAAAACATCCTGCAGCTATCTAGTGTTGCCTTTCACTTAAGCCCAAATTAATTATCTGAATTAAAGATGCTTAAAACAAATTATTGGCCATTAGCAAAACGTTGCGTAAGTACAACCACGTACACAGCAAGTACCCTTCTGATGTTAACCACATCAGAGATGAAATAAAAGCAAAGAGGAATTAGAAAGGCACTGAGAACAGTCCAAGCCAAACCGTATCCAGCTTTATTAAAGGTACTTTTCATAAACAATCATGGTAATTTAGGCAGGACATGGGCTACAATCTGCAACATTTTACAACAACTGTCAAATTCCCCTCCCTCCATGGACTACCAGAACGTAAAAGTTGCTATAAAACCAAAGAATCTTCATTTCATACTTGGTAGAGAGAAAAGTTTAGAGTGAGGGTGGACACTTTCACATTTAGCATGTTGTTTAACAACTCTTCACAAACCTACCCTGACTTTGAGAGGAAAACAAAACTTAAAATGCAGGTTTCTTAATCTGAAGATCCACAATATAAAAGAGGAAGCGCAGCTCCTGGCAGAGCTGCTGTACCTCAAACTGGACACCTGACAACACACTGGATGGCAAGTCCCAAAAATTCCGGTTTTGCCGTTGTTTCGGAGTGACAGATCTGGGCAAACAATGTGGACACCAAAGGGAACATAAAGGGATCTACAAACTGCTGTTCGGAAGTGAGCAACAGGCATCTTAGGAGCTTTGATGTTCACTCAGATGCACTTCACAGAGCTTAACACATGTGCAGCACGAAGGGATCTCTTCCTCCTCTATTCAGGAAGAGCTCTTCTTCCAAAAAACTGGGAGACGGGGAGAACTTTTCTTATTAAAATTAAGGTTCTGAGAAATAGACTAAGTGACATTTGTCCCCATTGCCCTCCCCCCCAACACAACAACGAAGCGGTCTGTGTGCTAACAACATAGCTTAAAAAAAAGTAAACCAAAATTCTGCATTGTTATAAAACTTGATAAAAAATAGTATTTCAAACTGTACAGTC
Source organism: Forpus xanthops (assembly GCA_032466535.1). Lineage (NCBI taxonomy): Eukaryota > Metazoa > Chordata > Aves > Psittaciformes > Psittacidae > Forpus > Forpus xanthops. The sequence goes on along the minus strand of JASSUY010019152.1, from coordinate 1,913 downwards.
ACCAGAAGTACACAGTTATCAAAAATTCACACATTTTACTTGGCTTCACCAGCACCTTCGGCTTTCTGTGCCTGGAAGAGAAAGGGAAACAGTCAATACACACCGTGCACTCACACCAACAGCTGGTGACTTGCTCTTCTAAAGAGCAGTCCTCTGGACAGAGGGGATCGTATCGGTCACCACCCTGATTTTTAACAACATGAAGTCTACCATTCCAGGTACCGTATAAGGCAACGTGGAGTTGCTTTATTACACCTGTTCACAACAAGGCAGAACAGTCATTTTCATGTGGCAAATAGACAATTTTAAATCTTTAAGCTCCAAGCAACACCCCCACCTGTAGATGTGGTGTTAATGTCAGAAGCAACAGGTTCAAATGATCAAGTGATAATTCATTAGTGCAAGCCAAGGCCTGCCTGTGTGACAGCTGATGTGAGACACACTGCCAGACCCGCTGTTATACCTGGTCTGTTTTGGCATCTCCATTTTCTGCAGGGTTGTTTCCCTCCTTGCCAGCATCACCCTTCCCCTTCTTTCCCTTGGGCAACTTCTCACTTTTCTGTAAATGGAAGATGAGGTACGTTGTTACACTTACTGACAGGCACTGAACCACAGGAGTCCAAGAACTACAATGGTAAAACCCAACCCTGGATGGTGGCACGACGAGAACACAACACACAACTGTGTGTGCGTTTAAGAGACAGACAACAACTGCAGAGTCTTCCCTTTGGTATTTTAAAGGCCAATTTTGTAGAATTCTGAAGTTTTCAGTGCAAGTTTCTAGAAGTGACGTTGCAGCTCAGTTCCATCACTACATATACTATTGCTTTGTTAGTTATTATTGGACAAATCTGACCCTCCATAATCACAACACCACAACAACTTACCTTTGGAGCTGCCTTTTTAGGTTTAGGCTCTGGCTTGGGAGGAGCAGGCTTCTGTAAGTGAGAAACATCCCTTGGATCAGTCAAGGTATTTTAAGAGAAACACACTACTTGTTTTTAAAACACTCAACCCCAACAGCTTCGCAATAGGAAAATAAATCAAAGCACTTGAACTTGAAGCACTTACTTGGTTTGTCAATTATTCTCCTGCTCTCACAGCACCATACAATGGGACAATTTGTTAAGCCAGTAACTTTCTTTCAACTGAACAATGCACTCCAGAACACCTCACACAGATGCAGTACCTAGCACTGAGCTTAAACCTGCTCAATGTCGGGACATCTCTGCTCAACAAGAGAATACTCACAGCAGATAACCTCGCTGATCTCCGTTGTGGCTGTTTGAAAAGGAAAATGACTGCATTTAATGTGGTGGAATATGAACTCTCAAGAACTTATACAGTAACTTTCATTTCAAAGCAGTAAAATCCCAGGTTTGAGGTTTTAGTCTCTTTTTTGCCCCCTGTTCTCAAGGAACAGGGACACTGTCCTAGTTGAATCCCTGCTAATAGCTGACAATAATAAAGTACACTAAAAGCTAATCCTTTGAAGAATCAGAATCAATCAAGACCAAGCCTCCCCCTGCTCCCCACTTCTTTATTTCGACAAAGCCCAACTTCTCTCCCATGTAAACACTTTATGATCCAACTTTCCTCCAGTATTGGAACTTCTTACCTCATCCTTAACTTTGGCCTTATCGCCCTTGGTATCTCCTTCAGCCTAGGATGTGAACAGAAGTACCGACAAGTTCGGGGGGGCACTCTCAGTCCCCAGCACAGCACGGGCCGCGGGTTTTAACCCTCCCCATCCAAAAAGGAAACGTTTCCCCCCCCCCCTCCCGGAAGGTCCCGGGATCTGGGGAGGGGCCGGAGGCCGCCCCTCTGCCGCGGGCCCCCCGGGCCGCGCGGGGGCCCCTTCGTGTCCCACCCCCCATCGGGGGGGCGCGGCCCCCCCCCGGGGTGGGGGCCGG
>JASSUY010019150.1:0-20814 GCA_032466535.1 Forpus xanthops | reverse complement strand
CTGTGCCTGGGATTGCTCCAACCCAGGTGTAGGACCTTGCACTTGGCATGGTTAAACTTCATCAGGTTGGCATCAGCTAACCGCACAAGCATATCAAGGTCCCTCTGGATGGCATTCCTTCCCTCCAACGTATCAACTGAACCACACAGCTTCGTGTCATCAGAAAATCTGCTGAGGGCGCTGCACTCAATCCCACTGTCCATGTCACTGACAAACATGCTGAACAAAACTGGTCCCAACACGAATCCCTGAAGGACACCACTCGTTACAGCTCTCCAGCTGGACATTGAACCATTGACCACAACTCTTTGCGTGCGGCCGTCCAGCCAGTTCTTTATCCACTGAGTGGTCCACCTATCAAATTGATGTCTCTCTAACTTAGAGACAAGGATGTCATGGGAGACAGTGTCAAACACTTTGCACAATTCCAGGTAGATTGACATCAACTGCTCTACCCCTGTTCAACAGTCCCGTAGCCCCATCATAGAAGGTCACCACATTGGTCAGGCAGGATTTCCCTTTAGTGAAGCCATGTTGGCTGTCACCAATCAGCTTGTTGTTTGTCATGTGCCTCATCACACCTTCCAGGACAATCCACTCCAAGATTTTGCCAGGCACAGAGGTGAGGCTGACTGGTCTGTAGTATCCCAGCTCATCCATTTTCCCCTTCTTGAAGATGGGAGTTATATTTCCCTTTTTCTAGTCGTTGGGAACTTCACCTGACTGCCATGATACTTTAAATATGATGGACAGTAGTTTAGCAACTTCATTTGCCAGCTTCTTCAGGACCCGCAGATGGATTTCATCAGGTCCCATGGACTTGCATACGTTCAGGTTCCTAAGATGGTTGCAAACCAGATCCTCTCCTACAGTGGGCCCCGGGTCTTCATTCTCACTGTCCCTGCATCTGCCTTCCAAGACTTGGGTGGTGCGGTCAGAACATTTTCCGGTGAAGACTGCGGCAAAGAAGTCAGTAAGAACCTCTGCTTTCTCCAACTACAGGGTAGCCACTTCTCCCGATAATTTCTGGAGAGGGCCCATGTTGTCCCTAGCTTGTCTTTTCTTTGCAGTGTACCTATAGAATCCCTTCATGTCATCCTTAACATGCCTAGCCAAGTTTAATTCTAACTGGGGCTTAGCTTCCCTAACCCGGTCCCTAGCTTCCTGGACAACATCTCTGTATTCTTCCCAGGCTGCCTGTCCTTGTTTCCACCTTTTATAAGCCTCTTTTTTCCTTCGAATTTTCCTCAGTATTTCCTTATCCATCTAAGGAGTTCTCCTGGCTCTCTGGCTGCACCTTCTTCTAGGAGGGATATAACACTCCTTGGTTTGCAGCAGGTGATCTTTGAATATCAACCAACAGTTTTGGCACCCCTGCCCTCTAGGGCTATATCCCACAGAATCTTACTGAGCAGATTCCTGAAGAGGCCAAAGTCTGCTCTCTTGAAGTCCAGGGCAGTGAGTTTGCTGTATGCTCTTCTCACTGTCCTGAGAATCTCAAATTCAACCATCTCATGATTGCTGCAATCAAGGCTGCCTTGGTGTGCCACATTTCCAACCAGCCCTTCCCTGTTGGTGAGGACAAGGTCAAGCATGGCACCTCTCCTCGTCGGCTCCTCTATTAGTATCCTTCAGTATATATCATTTACAGCTGTTTCAGTGCCAGTGTGTTTAGTCTATGACATTGCCAGACTGAATTTTGTTAACATGAGCAATGATCGCAACAGTACACTGTATTTGATCAATTGTGGCTGCTGTTCTTGTTTCTCTTCTCCAGCATCATTATCAGATGGTCCTGTCTTTTACACAACTTGAGAAGAAATTATTTCATCTAGAAGAAAATGATACAGTAGGTCATGGTTGTGTGTCTTCCTACCTGCTGTTCAGCTAACATAGGTAGCAGTATACACACCTGCTGATGCACACATACACACATGCATGCACACAACTGGCTGAGAGCACAGTACGGCATAAAGTAGCTTGCTATGAGCTTACTTTGAGAGATATGACCCAGTAAAGTAGCACCGTATTGTAGAAGTTGAAGATATCTTGACTAAGTTGAGCTATGAGGAATCAATATGGATTCAACACTCACTGAATCGCTATTTTATGATTAACAAAACTTGAAGAAAGCAGTTAATTTATAATCACTTATATGTATGACCTGTAATTAACAAAGTTTCTGTCATCTTTTTCAATTTAAGAAAGATTTAAAAGTGAAGTACTGCAGTAAATTTTCCTTTTATTAAGACTTCATTATTTTTACAGAGCACATGCCACAAAATGTTATAATAAAAATTAAAATCTAAATGAAAAAAAAAAAAAACCCAAACAACCCACATATTGAATTACATCCTCTTAGACTTTGATTTTTTTTTTGTTTTACCTTTTACTCACTTGCAAAAGTCACTAAGTTATAATGAGTCTCCAATCATAACGTTTCCACTATATTCCTGTATAACAATTCTCTTTCCATCTAAAAAACGTCACACAAAACAAATACCTTATAGTTCACACTTTAGATGCCCAAGTGGAAGATTCATGTTATCTAACTTTAGTTTTCTGAAAACTGATGTCTAACTTGAGGGCTCTGCTAAAAAAAGGAGCAATATTTAAAAACTGGACAGCAGAAGGGAAGCCTGCTTTGCACCTGTGACAGGAATAGCCAGCCCAAGGCTGGAATACTTGATCCACAGATGAATTTACTCCCGAACCACTGTGAGCTATACAGGTTGACAACAAGTGTGAGAGCTTCCTGGTTGTAATGGTTTACTGCAAACTTGATTTTCTAATGTATTTGTTGACTACGTATGATACACTAAGATAAACTGATAGTCAGTTGTAGAGACTATAAGTGTACACACGACAGACTGGGCTTTTAGAATACTTTACACAATCTCCTGTTAGTTTTGGCAGCTTTGGGGCTTCTGTCATCACAACAGGCCTTCAGTTTTTCTGAAGCATTCAATATCGTGGATATTGATTTTTAAATACATTGTCTTTCTGGAAGGCAAGAGAAGCACCTGCCACAGAGTTTCCACTTCTGTGTTTGGGTTAGATTTAAACAGTTTTGTTTCAAAGGATCTGCATTAGCATCTTAGGACTCTCCTTATTCTGGCATCAATGCTGGCATTTGAGGCACTTTACAGCAAGAGCTTGCTGAAAGTTTCTTTCATTGACATCTTAGTAATTTCAGGTACAACAAAATGCTTCTGGTTCACACTTAAGAGTTCTGAGACGCTGTTCTTGGTACCTTTACCCTTTACTTCTATTCCTCTATTCTATGTATGTTTTCTTTTTTCTCTTCTCCCCTCCCTATAGTTTGACTTCAGGGTGAAGAAGCATAAATACATGCACACAGGTAATAATACCCTATAGCCCCCTTTGGGTTTGACAAATTTCTACCTGTTTTGTGTCTCTGTCAGTATCACAGCTCCAGTCAGACTTGCTCTTCACTGCAGTCCTAATGGGCAATTTCAGGCTCATGATGAAGAGTAAGACAAACAGGCAAATGGCCGTAAGCAGGCAAGCTTGAAGGGGTTTCATTGCCAGCTCATTATAGCTCCACTAATGAGATTTCCAACCAATTTGTGGATAGCAGAGCTCAACTCAAAAAAGGGACAGAGCTACCAATACAGTAGGATTACAATGCCTTATTAAAAAAAAAAACAAACCGCACAAACAAATAAACAACCCTTTGTTAAATTAGGACCCAGTGGTTCGGGCAGTGACCTTATACACTGACATAATGGAAAAACAATTGCTGGGATTATTTACATTACACTCATCAGCTTGGCATAATTGCTGAAGTGATATAAAACTCATGGAATCCACTTAGGCACTATCAAATGCATACTTTATGTAAAATCGGCAGTAAAGTACAATTAGGAAGATTTTTGCTAGCAAGGAACAACCAACACCATTTGTGAAAATGCATTTACAATGAATCTTAGGATGCATAAAGCAAACTGCAAAAAAAGAAATGGCGATCCTGTGACACAAAATTAGAAAGTTTTGATGAAATAAAAAGGCATTTCCCAATTCTGTGGTTATACATGAGAGACTGAGATGCTGAAAATATGAATTTAGCAAAAGTTTCTTTTTCATTTGCTCAGAGATCTGCCATCTGCATCCCAGGACTGCTAGCCTTCAAGTCTCAAATGAAGTGGCATTTATTATTTTTCTAGGTATAATTATTTCTTTTTATTAACACAGTCCCTATATAAATACCCTTAAAATATGGACCTACCTCTTCAAATTGTGAACTCACTAACAAAAGGTAATCACTTCTTTATTCAAATATGTGGTTATACATTATACCATAGGCCATTTTTAAGCACAGATCTAGCATGCAGCCTTACTGAAAATAGCTAAAAATTTGTTTCGTATCTACCAGAATTAGATCTTACTTCCCTGAACTGCATTGCCTTTGCCTTCACCACAAAGAATGTAGATGTTGTTCCCTGTGTTGAGGGACTTACTGCACCAAACTTCTGGGAGTACAAGTAAAAGCCGAACTGAGAACTAACATTTGTCCTCTCTGAACATTGCTCTGTCTCCATGGAGGCAGATATTTCTGTCTAAACCCATGTGATTTTTTTTTTTTTAACTGCAAAGCACTGTAATAGGATTTTTTTTCACAGTAACAAAACCTCAGTTCTGTAACCAAATGGAGTCAGCCTGGTTTAATCAGGCTATCAGTCACCCTGCAGAAGCTAGAAAGGAGGCAAATAGTTTTTTTCCCCATCTCCTGCAAATGCACAGAATATGCCATCAAAATTTCTCAGTGTTGCAGCAGATCTAATTTGGCACAGGCCTTCCACCAGAATGTAGAAATGCTGGGCTCTGTTATTTTAACCCAATGCAAGTCATTTGTAAGCCATCCTAGGAAAAAGGCAAAGCTACATTTAGGGACCTTCTCAAAAATACTGGAGGATAGAAAGATCATTAGAACATGTTACCAGACTGCTAATCAATCAGGCATCAGCCAATATTAATTCCGAAAGGCTGGAGACTCAAAGGGCCTGCCAGTCTTTTAAGGCAGGCTCTCAAAGTGGCAAATACATGCCTTAATCTGTTTTTTTTCACTCACTGCACATGAGCAAGACCAGCTGCTGCCTGGAGTGCTCTGGTAAGCGCTAGTCTTGGTGGAGGATCATCCATGGCTACAGTTCTCTGAGCAACAGGAGAGCTGTGCACCACTGGCAATTGTACTTGGGTTTCTTGAGCAGCTTTCCCATGTACTAAAAGTGGTCTTCTTTGCAATAAAATATAGTTTGGGTTTAAAGATGTTTTAGAGAGCAGCCTGCCACATAAGAGAGCTAATAGCCTTCAGAAAAAGCAGAAATGGAAGACTTTATTAGAATGTCAGTGTTCGCAATACTCTAGTGACACAAACTGAAAAAATTCTAGGTTGGTGTCTAAAATAAAATAGCTTAACTACAGGGGCTGCTTGTCTCATTAGCCTTTCTTCAGGGCAAATCACTACCTGCCTTGTTGCTTAACCCACAGATATGCTGGGAGATCTTTTCAATATCATACCTTGGGTATTTTAAAGCATGATTAGTTACATTTCTGCCCAGGTCCAGGGGCTGCCAGTTTGCCGTATTACTATGCTCTGGCATAATGATACTCAGAAAGTGGAGCAATTTGCTGTTTCTTCTGAGTCGGAAAGTAGCTCTAACATTTTTGCACAGATAAATGCAACAGCTTTATAGTTTGATGAGGAAAGAAACCACCACAATCTGCTTTGGCAGCATGTTCACTGTGATTTCTGCAGTGTGTGAACACAGCAACGAGAATGACAGGGTTGGGGTATTTCTCAGCCAAGCAGCGTAAGTCAGAAACAGGTTCAGCCCTGGTGGGAAATCTTGTCTTTAATTATCATCTCTTTGTATATTCATAAAATCAACTGCTTATAGGTCACAGTGTTAATATCTACCTTTATTTTTTTTTTAATTTAGCTTTCTCATGTGTTTCTTAATTGTTTTTCATCTCAACTAAATGAGGTGAGAGCCTTGGCATGTTCTTGGTCTAGTTCAAAGAGAAAGGAATGGTTTACAATGGCTTTGTTTGCATGCTGCTTTGGAATAGCAGTTGGTTGACTCTCATGGTGAAAATATTCAGACATGGAAATGTTCCTGATTCTACAGCATTTCAGAATATTTCCAAACAAGGTCAATAAATGCTTCAGGAGTTTAATTAGGTTAATAGTCTCAAAAATATTTGTATTAATGCAAGTGTCAAACACCAATACTGTCCTCGTTTTCAACAGTACATTACTGAAAGAAGACTTACAGATCTGTAGGTATAGATATTAAGAACTTTGGGACATTAATGTTTTCCCAGAGAATTAGGTGAATATCCATGCACTTTATAGAAAAACAGGTCAATAACTCACTTGAAAAATTTCTTTTTTCTCAAAGAATCTTATGGTAGCAGACATAGTCATAGCAAGCAAATATGAAGGGATTCAGACTACAGCTGAAGCCCAAAGAAAGTTTGTTGCAAGGTACCCTTTAAGGAACAGGTTACACCTCCTAACACTTTTCCACCTGCAATAATTTGTTTGTGGCTTTTCCTGGTCTTGAACCAGAGGCACTACTGTGTACTTGATAGGATTATCACAATGCTTGATTCATATGACACGTCAAGGAAAAACATGACAGTGTAAACATCTCCTGCCAAGGACATTCTGCTTTGGTTTTCGTGTAATTGCTACTGAAGGGAGGGATTTTTTCACCATGAATGAACCAAAGGGGTAGGAATTAGGTTTTTAAAGCAAGCACATTCTTGCAAACAAATATTTTGTTCCATAACTACAAAATTAAGGACAAAAAGTTCTCATGAGTTCTAGTTCACAGCTGTGTTGTAAAATAAAACTATAATCTGCTTGTCAGCTTGTCAACAGTCTATGAAAAAAACCTTTAAAATAAGCATCATTCCCTTCTTTTCTTTACACCTGCTTTATGAACATTTTCTGCATTCAGATCTTGCACATAAATACCTTACTTGTCTTTATATTAGCAGAGCTTGTGTCATGACTAATTTCAGTTCAATTAGCTGACTGCAAGGTCCCTGTCTCTATAGATGTAAGAGTCCTTTAACTCAGGGTTGGAAATCATTCTCATGGTGCTCAAAGCCCTAGTACAGGGCTGTGGAAAACAGATGAGGAACTCTACCTGCACCTCAGTCAGCTGCTGAGGTGAGTAGCTCGAGAGAAGATGCCTTCAACACCTGATCAGGGAAGCTCAGCATCCAGGAGCCTCAACTCAGAGCGGAGAGAACCACCGAGGGAGCCCCAGGTCTTCGACAGAACTCGCCCAGGAGCAGGAAGCTCCGCTGGCACGAGGAGCTGACTCACAGGGGACGGTGCCAGGAGGAGCGGCACCAGCCCTGCCTGGGTGAAATCCTGCCCAGGGAGCGCGGCGGACGGAGCGGGTTTGAGGCTGTTTGCACGGCAGTTTGAGTGGGATGGTGGGCATTCACCTCATGAGCAGGACCCGGCCTGGGATCTCTGCTCTGACTGCCCCGGCGGTGGGCAGTGCAGCACTCAGAGAGAGCCGATGAGAGGGGAGGATTCGGTGCAGAGCTCGGGGTGTAGAGAGCGCCTGCACTGCTGTCCTGAGAGGAGGGTACACAATGCTCAGGGCTGCACTCTGTGCTCCTCGGTGGAGGTCCTCCTGCAGCAGGGGCTGAGCTATGGGATAGGAAGCTGAGAGGAAGCAGCAGTGCTTGCTCCAGGACCAGGCTGTGCAGGGGCTTCAAACATCCACTGTCGCTCATGCAGGAAAGGAGGTCATGCTAACCCAGGAAACTGGGAAAAACAAACAAACAAACAAACAAACAAAAACAAAAAAAAAAAAACACAAAAAAAAACAAAAAAAAAAATAAAACAACAAAACTAAACCAAACAAAAAAGGAGGAATAGGATACTTAAAAGCAAGGGGCTTCCTCCTAAATCTGATGTCCCCACCCAGAAGCGCTTTGCAGGGGGTTGATGAGGAAACACATTCCCACCAGGAACAACCAGCTGATGCATTGGTAAAGAAGATTGCTACTGGTGCTGCCAGGAAAAAGTGGTGGGTCGTTGTAGTAGGGGACTTTGAAAGGAGCAGAGGCGCCCATCTGTTGGCCTGACCCACTCTCAAGGAAGGTGTGTTGCCTATCAGGGGCTCGGATCAATGATGTTGCAAAGAAGCTGCTTGCTCTAGTCAGTCCCACTGACTATTACCCACTTCCAGTGATCCATGTGGGTGCTACTGATATAGATAGAAGTAGCCCAGAGAACATAAAGAAGGACCACAGAGTGCTGGAAGAGGTGGTTAGGGACTCTGGAGTGCAGATTGTCTAGGAGGATTGGCCAGGTTAATAAATGGCTAGAAGGGTGGTGCCATAGTTAAGGGTTTGGGTATCTAGAACATGGGACTCAATTTAGTAGATTTGGTAGGAGGTTTGTCAATGGTCAGGGAAGCTTTAAATGAGATGGGTTGGAAGAAGGGGGCATCATTCCACCCCAACACACCCTGTCAGTTGCCAGCACCTATGATAAATGCTAGGAGCAATGTAGAGATATTCCAGCAGCTCCAGCCAATGAACCGGCTTCATCTGGAGCTCATCTCAGATGCCTCCATACAAATGCTCATAGCATGGGGAACAAATGAGGAATTGGAGATGTATGCACGTCTACGGGGCTATGATAGGCATCACAGAAACCTGGTGGGATGGCTCCTATGACTGAAGTGTTGGAAGGGAAGGTTACAGTCTCTTTAGGAAAGACAGGCTTGGCAGGTGGGGAGGGGGAGTTGCTGTTTATGTTAGAGAGAGGCTGGAGAGAACTGAACTCTGTCTGGGGACAGGTGAGCAGTCGACAGAGAGTTTGTGGGTCAGGGTTAAAGGGAGAACAGTGATGGGAGACATTATTGTGGAGATCTGTTACAGACGGCCTGGCCAAGAGGACTCAGTGGATGAAGCATTCTATAGACAGATAGGAACAGCCTCATATTCACAGGTGCTTGTTCTCATGGGGAACTTCAACCACCCTGATATCTGCTGGAGGGATGGTATGGCCTAGCAAAAGCAATCCAGGAAGTTCCACAGTTGTGTGGAAGACAACTTCTTTCTGCAAGTATTGGAAGAGCTGACAAGGAGAGGTGCCATGCTTGACCTCATGCTCACCAATAGGGAAGGTCTGGTTGAAAATGTGACACTCCAGGGCTGCCGTGGTTGCAGTGGTCATGAGATGGTTGAATTCGAGATCCTCAGGACAGTGAGAAGGGCATGCAGCAAGCTCACTGCCCTGGACTTCACGAGAGCAGAATTTGGCCTCTACAGGAATCTGCTCAGTAAGGTTCCATGGGATACAGCCCTAGGGAGCAGGGGTTTCTAAGGCTGTTGGCTGATACTCAAGGATCACCTACCACAAGCTCAGGAGTGTTGCATCCCAACTAGAAGGAAGTGCAGCAGGAGGGCCAGGAAACCTCCTTGGGTGGATTAGAAATTGCTGAGGAAATTTGAAGGAAAAAAAGAAGGTTTTTGGAGTAAGAGCTCCGATCCTTGAGGGACAACACTCGTTACTGCTCTCCAGCTAGACGTTGAGCCATTGACCACAGCTCTTTGTCTGTGGCCATCCAGCCAGTTCTTTATCCACTGAATGATCCACCTATCAAATTGATATCTCTCCAATTTAGAGATAAGAATAACTGCTGAGATAGACAAACATAGATTCTTGTGTGTGCAACCAGTGCTTGTAATTTAGGCAACATTTCTTGAACCAGACAGTGGCACATCTACCCATGGCAGACCCATACTTGTGCTCCCTTGTTTCAGTGATCCCACTTGTTTCAGACTGAGATACTGCTTATCAGTTATGATGGTCATAGTTTGGCCAATTAAGAGAAACAACCAGGAACTTCTAAAAATGTAAATGACATTTAAATTTCCTACTGTTTTCTTAATTTGCTGTTAGGACATCTCATTTATCTGACTGTAACCAGACATCTTTAGTGTGCTACAAATTTTCGGAGGTGTATGCAGAACTGAATTGTGGAAGTTGCATGGGGCAGAAATAGGGAAAGCTAAAAGATGGGATTTTGAGTGTTATAAAGAACAATCAAGGACATAAATATAGCAGAGGGCTGGTGTTGTGGAACAGAAATATCCTTCCACTTGATAAGCACTTAAATAGTTAACAATTGTGGCACTCTATTATCTTCATGTTTCACAATGGACAATCCAATTTAATGAACCAGTTTGTCTACATCTCTGCTACAGATAAAATTTCAGGCTCCCTGAAGATTCAGAAAAGAGTATTTTTATCAGCTCGTACCTGGTGCATGTTTTAAAAGATCACAGTGATGAACATGTGGTAGCTGTTTTTATTTTTTAAAGTTTTTTGATTCAACATCAAGGAGATGATTCTGCAACCAGTGATAATTATGCAGAGAAAATCCTGGGGTTTCAGTTTTAAACATAAAACAGTGCAATAATCCCTATAGGATTGATGGCTGCAAAAATCTAGGTTAACCAGACCCACTCATCCCAACCAGTACTAATTCTGTGATCTTAGGTTGTAGGCTTTCACAGTTTTATTTTCCAAAACCTGACATCTCTGCCTGTAGCTATCTCAAGTGGCTGACTCCTTTCAAGTGAATGATATGGACAAAGCTTTACTGCTATATAAAAAGTTGCTTAGAAACCGTTTTTACCATGGTTGAATCAGCTTCAGTTTGGTCACTTTCATTACATGATAAAAGACATTCAGGGAATAAGCAATCCCAGAAACATAATTTTCTCATTTTTTTTTATTTGTGAGATCCTGTCAGTGTTGGAAGTGGCAAGGGAATACAGAGACTGGTACTAAAGGACTTCTTCAAATTATACTACATGTGTTGTCAATCTCATTATGTCTTCTCTTTTCTTGACCTCCTCATGTAGACATACATGGAGAAGCTTAATCTGAAGAGGTTAAGAGGATTTTTGCAGGTCATTACCTATCTTGGCCAACAACACATGCTTCATACTTGCTCTTGTCATATAACAGCAAATCTACCCAGTCATAATTGTAGACATGCTGGCCCATTTGTAAAGGAAATGACATGTCATCTAGGCTCCCTTTTCCACAAAAGACTTAACCAGGTGGTCTTCTGAGGTCCCTTGAAACCTAGGCTATTCTATGATTTTATGATTCTATGATACTTCTCTTCCATTAGGCTTCTGCTATAGAGTCACAGGTTTTGCTACTGTTTTCATGCTCAACTTGTAAAAAAATCCAGTGTTCCCTCAGAGGGCGCTCAGTGTAGGCCATCTCCACTTTCACTTCTTGGTGAGGTCTGTCATTTGTAGCATCCACTGTGTGCCACTCAATTTAAAGATTTAAGGCAAAATAAAGGCTATGTAGTGACATTTTAAGCATTTGTGGTATGGAAAATAAAATTGAAGAGGATGTTAATAGGAAAATTTTATTCTGGCAATTTATTACGTTTGGAGAACATAAAGGTTATAAACTAGGTCTGTTTCTTAATGTGTGTGAATGATGGACAGAAGGGATGAGGAGCAATGTGACAAAATGTTCAGATGACACAACATCACTCAGAATAACCAGCACATACAAAGATAGACAAGTTACAGAACCATGAAAATCTAAAGGAGGGGCATCCTAAGAAAAAGTCAGGTGTCAACAGTGGACAAAGAAGGAAATCATGTATAAGAACTAATAAAGAATAGGAAAGGTAAATATCCTAACAAATTGTATCAAGTCATTATACAAACAAGTAGTACATCCTCAGTGTGAACATTGTGTTCAGCTGTAGTTATCCTATTTTAAAGCAATGTCAGTAGGTAGAGATTTACTGAGAGCTGATTGCTATTATTAGAGTCATTAGAGAACTATTTTAAAAGATTCTGAAAAAAAAATGTGCCAGGCTGTTCTAGAATAAGCAATAATGAGGGTCAACTCACAAAAATAGTAAGAAATAGTGGGTTTTGCTAGTTGGCACACATTTCATTCATGCTTCTAGGAAATACATACAAAATATGCACAGAATAAGCAACTGTGGATAATGGAAAAATAAGGTTGTGAGGAGACCATCAAATCTTCCCTCTGCCCTGACAGAGGATATAACATGTCTAAACAGTACATAAGTGTTTAGTTTACATGATATGAAAAAAACATGAACTGGGGTTACATAAATTTCTTCATTTGCAATATCCATTGCTTAAGAATCTGTTACAAAATCATGTCTGTTATATAATCAAAATCTTCTTTACAGAAAATAGTCCCAGGTTCTGAACCTACCTATATAGGACATGAAGAAGAAGTCATTTTAGTATTTTTGTAACAAACTCTTACATATTGAAATGCTGCTACCCTGTCTTTGTCTGTCTCTTTTCTCCTAGACTAAACAAACCAAATTCTTTCAACCCTTCTTCATACACCATGCTTTCTAAACCTCTAATCACTCTTGTCACTCTCTTCTGGACAACCTCCAAGCACAGTTTTACTTAAAGCATGGTGCCCAAAACTGGATAAAGTATTCCACCAGCAGTAGATAGACCATAAAAATTACCTCCCAAATCTCCCATCCAACAATCCTTTTTCCACATCTTAGATTAAGATTTTCGCTGTTTTAAATAACAGTACATTTCTGCCTCACTTTCAGTCTGTGGTGCTGAAGAGATTTTTCTGTAGTACAGCATTCTTTCTACTTACTGTCCATTTTGCATTTATGTATTTACAAGAGGGTATATTTAGTTTAGATATATGGAATAAATTCTTTACTGTGAAGGTGGCGAGATGCTGGAACATGTTGCCCCAAGAAGATATGGATGACCCAACTCATGCAGTGTTCAAGTCCACATTAGACAGGGCTTTGAGCAACCTGGTCTAGTAGAAGGTGTGCCTGCCTGTGGCAGGGGATTTAGAACTAGATAATCTTTTGTAACTGTGCTTTCCAGTTCTTAATCTAGGTCATGAAAATACATTGCATATGTTTCATTTTGACTCCTAGTTTTATAGAGTGCTATTGATGTATTCTCTTTGAGCATTGCTTTTCAACTAGTTATCTTCTACTGTGTAATTATTTAATCTAGTTAATATTCCCTTTATTTTCTTGGGAGTATCATATGACAGCATTAAAATCTTTACAAATGTCAAGATAAATTATCGTGATCTCCTCCAGTTTATTCCAATTACTCTGACAAAGAGAGAAAACAGATAGGATTTAGATAATTTTGTCTGGACAAAGCCATGTTTATTTTTAATGCTTACAGATTATGGCCTAATAATATGATCAATATAAAAAAAAATAAGTCTACAGTGTTCTATGTTCTTTTATATATATATATATATATATATATGTCAAGTATTTCGTTTTCCATTCTTTGGCCTTGTGAGTGCCCTCTATATTTTATGACTTCCTAACCATAATCACTTTTCCCTTCCTCTCTCATTAGCGTTGTGTCCTTTGTTGTTTTTTTTGGTTTTTTTTTGTTTTTCACTTTTTGATTGCATTAAAGATTTCCAGATATAGCAGTACTGGTTCTGCATTACTTATGGTTCGCAATAGTTTACTGCTGTGCCTTTATTCTTGTCTCTCTTATGCATGGCCTGCTCTTCAGAACTTCAGTTTTATTCTCTGAATTCTCTCCCAGCAGACTTACCTAGCCATAGTTCACTGACACGTTCTTTTCAAAGTTTATTGTGATTACTTTCCTCATCTTCTTCCTTTGACTAGAATCAGGGACTTTCCATTTAATGAACCTTCTTTCCACAAATTTGTCAAAGTCCCTCCCAAGTAAGTCAAACCTATACTGACAACATCCATTTTTTTTTTCTTTTTTCTCCCCAAATAAGAGCTCTTTCCCTCAGAGCAATCCAGAACAGAAAGAATTATATGAAGAATAGGAATCAACTGATCTATTTCAACCTTTTTTTACAGTATAAAAGAAAGAAAAAAAATAGTGATATTGAAATTTGGTAAGTTTCAAGTTAATGAAAAGATGTTTTAACCCCCACAAAAAAGCACTTTGTGGAACTCATTGCTGCTAGATATTGTAAAAACAAGGAGTCAAGTTCACATGAGGATTGGATTTAAAAAATATTAGTGATGTAAAATTTTATGCTTTAGGGAAAAATCCAGCCATTGTAATGTCTTAAACTGGGTCCTCTGAAAACATATTTTCTTTTTTTTCCCTTTTTTTGCAATTTTCCCTGAAACATCTGGGAAGCCACTGTCAAGATAAGAAAACTAGACTCCTAATCTGATCCAGTTCTTTTACTTCTATGGATAATCTTGGCATTATGCTTGTCTGCAAATTCTTTCTAATCTAAACACCAGTAATTTAAATGCAAACTGTAAATATAAAACCATTGGCAGGCCAAAAAAGATTTTTGAAGAACAACTTGCTAATGGCATAAAAACTAACAGCAAAGCCATCTTCAGGCATCAAGAAATCAGAAGTGTGCCAGAGTGTCTTTAGAGCTGATAGATGATGAAGGTGCAAAAGGGGATCTCAATGAAAATTAAGCTTCAGCAGTGAAAAAAGCCTGGACCTCCTTGCATTAGTGTTCACTCTCCAGGGGCAGAGAAGGAGTCCAACACCGTAGTCTTTCTTTGAAGGGGGAAAGTTTGAAGAACTGTCCCAAACAAAAGTGTAAATTGGAGAGGTTTTAGAGCCTGTGGAGGAAATGAACAGTAATGAATCTCTAGGACCAGACAGTATTTACCCAAGAGCTCTAAAAGATCTCAGTATGTTTCTGAACCATGATCTGTTACCGACTGGTTAATTCTGGTTCAGCCACAGAAGCATGGGAGGAGGCAAACATGACATCAGTTTCTAGAAAGGGCTCCAGCAGAGACCCTCAGCACTATAGAGCAGTTAGTTTCATTTCTGTATTGGGAAAGCTGGCAGGAACATACAAGTAGGTTAATCATTGCATATGAAGGAGCAGAAAAAAAGAATCAGCGTACTCTGACAGTAGATGAAGGTTACAAGAAGGTATCCACACATCTCTATACTGGTGCAATCGAATTTCAATGAATCCAAAATAAGATGTATCAGGAATATAATACTTAATGTAAATTAAATTGTGGCAATAGAATATCAGATGGCTATTCCCCTTTAAAAGGAGATTCTGGAGATACAGTGGCTGGTTGTTATTTTGTTTTTTTGAACCTCGGGTCGCTGCTGTAGTGCAACCACTAGGTGCTGATGGCATGTTAAGGAGCTGTTGAATGGGCTCTCTCTCAGGAAATCCCTAATCTATGGTAAGAGTGGCAGGGGATACGATAAATTCTGTTCTCTCCTTGCCCTAGGTTTCTTTGATTAACTTGGTGGGGGGAGGGGGGAGGGTTGAGCCTTCTACTAGCAACTACTGGACATCAAGACAGCAGGCTAGACAGATGTTTCATCATCTCCAGTACGAACATGCTGATGTTCGCATGAATTATCACAAGCCAGTTCTGAATTCACACTGAAGAGGCATCCACCCAATTCCCCAGATCATACAGTCATGGACTCCCCTCTGGAGCCTTCTTTGTTTCTGGCTGAACCTTTCTTGAGTTACCTGAGAATTTATGGCCAGATTCTTAAAACTGCACATAAACACATTTTTTAATCAGCTAATGCACCAGATAAATCCATGTTTAGACACCTGAAACTACAGATAAAAACATGCTTAGGTGCCTAAATACCTTTAAAATACGGCCCTATACATCTTTGAAGATGATGCCAAGACTTCTGTGGACATCATTAACATAGGGCTGAACTTCAAACATATTTAGCAGGATTCAGATAATGTACACAGCTCATCTTGGCACAAGCTCCTCTTAAAGGTCAAGAACTAAAAAAGGAAATTCTCCTACGAAGATGGAGTGCACAAAGAATCTTTTGGGAAATAGACAGTTCTGGGCCCCCCTTTATCTTGATGAATAACATAAGGGTAATGAAAAACAAGGAGAGACAGATAAGAGAACAGCGATAAGAAAATAGATAAGAAAAAAAACTTTTAAAAGAAAGTTTTTAGCATGAAATGCCATTAGAAAGCAATATGACAACTTGGGAAGTGAAAAGAATATAAGAAGTTTCAAAAAGAGCATTTTGAATTTTTTTTTACATGACAGAAACACCTGAAAATCTGCTCATATAGAGGAACTAGCTTTAACCTACACAGGAGGCCCTTTACAGAAGAAAATTCAGAGATCTATCCCTTTTCAGGAAAAAAAATGACACAATACAAGAAATAAAATATTATCAATAATTTCTTGCAGATTTAAATTGCAAAAAACTGAGAAAAAAAAAAATGGCATGCCCAAATTTTGTCTTATTTATTTCAAGGCACATAACTTTTTGTTACGGGGTATAAATACGGAGGCATATTTCAATTAATTTGTTTGCAGTGAATACTAATTTATGATAGGAGAAGCTCCATTGTCTGACCAGTTCACCGTGCATTATGAAAAAGAATTGCATGTTTTGCTGCATATTACGGTATTCTGTCATTAATTTTACTAATTAATATCTGACTTTGGTCTTGAGCCAGGATCACTGGTGACCAAATGACTTTTAGAAATCCTTCTGCTCTCTACATTTCGCTGTGAAATTGTTGTGACGTATGTATATGGCATTCACATAGTTCCATGCCTATGCCCTTAAAATCTGTAGTAAATTTACTTTTTTAAAATTTCAGGAATAGCTTTCTACAGATATTAAGTATTTTTCCGGTGAACTAAATCTGATCTGTCTGGGATTGTGTTCTTTTACTTTTGTCTTGCACTTTTTGTTGCTATCTATGATGGTGCAAAGCACATGTTCTACTGTACTGAGGCATTCCTCATGCAAACTATGGAGGTACAAATGAATTCACGCAATGTTCAGCCAAGGAAACACTGAGATTTAGGGGCTGTTCAAGATGATGGCCATTTTTTCTTATGTTAACAGTCAGCAAATGCATTTCTTCAGAGAGCACTCTAGTGATGGAGAATATCCTGATGAAATGGACTAAAACAACAACAGAAGGAACAAAGGTGGTAGCAACTGTCTGTAAATCTTAATTTACTAATAAACCTGAATAACCTGAAGGATTTGTACAAGTGAGGTCAGGAGCAATCACAGTATGCAGTTGTGGTTAACATAGTATCATTTCCACAGCTATACTAGTTTATATATTTGACTGACTTTCTTGGTATTCAAGCTGATTTTTATTTTGTATTTTATTGGTGTTAAGGCAGCTACTTAATTGCACATAGATAGTGATTATCAGTTCCATGTTATTGCATTGAGCAAAATAAATGCTGATAATTGTAATGGAGTATTGATGTTATTTTACTTATCAGTTACACCATTTTTGTAGGTTTTTACATCTGTAAATATGACACTATTTATGTCGTGGAAGTGTTAATTAAAGAGTAAAAGAGAACTTCGAATAATATATAATCCCTGAAGCATGTGCAGCAAAAAAAAAAAAAAGAACTGTCTCTGACATTTCTTTAACTTAGTCATATATTCAAATAAAATTGAGTTCATATTTGTTTTAAATTTATAATAAAAGACTTAATTCCTTTGTCTCTTTATCAACATTGATTTTATTAAACTCAGTTTTCAAAAATGTTTGTTAAATAGTCAACAGTTATCATAAGGTTATGAAAATGAGAAACAAACACAATGTTTTCTTTTATTCCAGACTGGAAAATAGTACATTATCTCTCTGGTAAATGCTTTTCTTGAGTTCTTCTCTTTTTTTTTTTCTAATTTTGTTATATAATGTAATTAAGAGGAGCACTGGAATTGAAATATAGTGTTTATTTATAAAGGCTGACTTCTCTCAGGGGAGTATCTCAACATATTTCGTACTTTGATACTTGGGTGAAATTCTTTCTTGGCTTAACACTTGGTGGATACACCCAGGGATGATTTTTGTCCTTTCATTTTGAAGAAATATATTGCACTGATTTATCCCTCTTTTATTCAGCTTGGCATCTTCCAAGACTTAGAAAGATATAGGAATATTATTGACTATCACTTTAAATCCCATTCCACTCAAAAATCCTTTGAGTAAAGTAAGGCAACTAAATTTAAAGTTTAAAATAAGACAATCCTTGCAGTAAAAATCAGTCACTTATCAGTATACTTCCATGCAGCTCATTCGGAATTCAGAATTTGGAACACAAATTTAGAATATTGAACGTGGCATTATTCATTACCTGGCACACACTCATTCAAGGCAGTTAGCCAAACAAGCTATCTCTCTACTTACAGGTGAAACAACGTTTTTGAGAATCTTAAAAATTTGAAAACATTCATAAATCAAAATATGAGGGTTTCTAAGAAGGAAGCTAATCATGCCAATTTTAAGTATACTGGATAGGAAAACAAGTCAGCAGTTTAAAAGGCTTCTCTGACAGGCACTTACACTTATTCAGACAATATCAATTAATGCCTGTAGAGTGGACTTACTGATGATTATATTTCAATTGGTGTGTTTTCCAGATGCAAAGAGACCCTATTTTTCTTCTTTTTGTTCTAGACTGCATCAAAAAGAACAATTAATATTGAGGACTAGGACATGAATTGGATTATAGAAAAGGTGCTTAAAAATAGGTTTGACAACCTGTCAGGTCCAGAAACTTTTCCAGTGGTCATCACTACCTCTCAGAGTGATTTCTTTTTCCTCCCAGCAAGGTGCACCTTGGTTTCCATGGCTGTACCCTGAGAAGCTTGTGACAGTACTGCAGTGGTGGGAAGGGCTTGTGGGAAGTGGCCCAGAAGACAGAGGGGTGGCCCCGATCACCTAACTTGCTCTGGGGGGAATGGGCAGCTTATAAGCCCACACTCCTGCATCTTAGCCATTGCAGTCCTTCCAGCCCCTTGACCCTTCCTTGTCATTGCACTTACGACCCATAAGTGCTGTTTCCCGAGGTAGTAGATGGAAGCTAGCATTTGCCATGGGTCCAGGAGGAGCATTCCCATTCTGATAAGCTGCTGTAGACCCAGAAATGTATTCTCTCCCCATTGTCTCCTCACAGTACCACAGAGTTTTGAAAAAAGGGGAAAGACTTGGGAATTTGAGATGAACATTTACTTTGTTACAACAGTGACTGCTGAATGAAAGTAATAAAGCCCAAATGGGACTTACTACCAGTCAGTTGTGATTTCCAAGGCGGCTTCTCACCCATGCAGGCAAGAAGATACAAAACTAAGCTGTCAAGTAGCCCAGTGACCCTCGATTAAACTACATTCAATGTCTGTTATGCAATAAACAGAGACAGGGTTAAATTAATGGCTCTGAGGCACTGTTCTGCTACAGTGTCTGTGCTCATATGCGTTGTCTTACCGGCAGATTAGTTGTGGTTTAGAGTGAGAGAGCCATCCAAGATAATTTGGACAATTGCTGTACTTGGAAGAATGAATACAAGGAGTACTATTCAGCTCTTCATTTCTGCCACTATAGCTAAATCGATTTTAGATTATGCTGAAACTGCCACTTTATTCGTAATGCCCATGATTCGCAAAACTTTGAGTAACTCAGCATGAATAATTGTACTAGCATGGTGTTTTGGCATTAACCTTTGACATTCCTTTCTTGGGCTAAGGAGACGTAAGAAGTATCAGCCATCCATCAGGAATCCAGAGCATCCATATAAGGTTTAGATAATCAGAGCATAGGATCATAGAATCATAGAGTAGTTAAGGTTGGAAAGGACCTTAAGATCATCTACTTCCAATCCCCCTGCCATGGGCAGGGACACCTCCCACTAAACCATGCCACCCAAGGCTCTGTCCAGCCTGGCCTTGAACACAGCCAGCGATGGAGCATTCACAACTTCCCTGGGCAACCCATTCCAGTGCCTCATCACCCTTACAGTAAAGAATTTCTTCCTTATATCCAATCTAAACTTCTCCTGTTTAAGTTTGAACCCATTACCCCTTGTCCTATCACTACAGTCCCTCATGAAGAGTCCCTCCCTAGCATCCCTATAGGCCCTCTTCAGATACCGTATGAGGTTTAGATAATCAGTTATGCCCTATGGACAAGTATTAAATGATTGGCTCACATCAGTGCTTTAAAAAGATATCGATTGCAATAACTTTTTGAGAAAGTCAAAAACAATCACTTGTGAATAAAATATATCTACATGAATATTATGTTCAGTTTATAATACAGTAACAACAAGATCCAGAATATGAAGTCTAAATTTCATGGGAAAAAATAATTCATAACAAAGAATTTAATCACATCTGCAAATATTATTCTGTCTGCTTGGAATCCTCTGGAGTTTCAGCTGGATTAGTTTTCCTTCACTTCCTGTCCTAAACATTTGTTTTGTGTTTCTGTCTCCTGTGAAACAGATACTGCCTTTCACTTCAATGGATGCCAGTGTTTCAGTAATGCATGAAAAGTTTCACGTATGTACCCTATACAAAGTTAGACAAAAGCATAATGATAGCTAAATGGGGAAGTACTTGGTATGTTCATTAGTATATAGAAAAAAATGTCAACCTGTACTATGCAATGCTTATAACCTGGTTTGGGTTCATACCTGTAGAAATGGGTATAGCTGCTGTAATTTCAATAGATCTAGACTGATGTATATCCTTCTATACATAGAACATGACATTTATGTAGGTCCTTTAATTCAAAAGGATCCTAAATTGCTTTGTGTTTTAGTAAAAATCCCTTATCTGTATTATAGCTGGGTGAATAGTACTTAAGGAATACATTATCTGAGAAATTTTGCTATTTCTCATCAAATAATGTGTTTAAAAAGTAGTTTTATGAGGTGTTAGAGTAATTATATGTGTGGCTGAATGCTACAC
>JASSUY010019149.1:0-34433 GCA_032466535.1 Forpus xanthops | reverse complement strand
CCCCCCCCCGACCTTTACAGAGCCCAGTGCCTCGGTTTGCAAGAGAATGGAACTAAATTGAATAAAGCTGCCTCAGTTCCAGATGAGGCGCCCGCATGGGAGTTGAGCAGAGCTTAATTAATCCACCTCCATCAACTCACATCCCCCAAGCAGCCTGTGGATGTAGAGGCATGGGACCCTGTGCTGGTGTCAGTGCTTGTGCTGGGATTCAGTGAGCAGATGTGATGTGCTCTGGAGGCAGGACCCTGAGGCCAGATCCTGCACTCCCACCTCCTCATCTGTAGGACAGGGCTCAGGATAGGTAGCACGTCTGGTAGCTGAAGGCACCATCCCTAAGGACAAGGGCTGATGGGGTCAACTGTGCTGTGTCACCAGGGGACAAGAGGTACCGAGGGCAGGTGACCTGTAGGTCCTGCCCCGGGGGCTCCATGTGCCCCAGAGATGTGTTGTGGGGCTCATGCAGCAGCCACGCACATGGCCACCAAACAGCAGTGAGCTCGGGACATGGCTGGAGTCAGGCCCCAGGTCCTGGGGTGGGATGAATGGCTCCATCAAACACCTCCATCACCGCGGGACAGGTTATAGCTCCATCTACTTGTTTCTCTGTTGACTGTGACAAACAATTGCTGCTGTTATCACACCCCCCATGTGGTAAATCATCCCAGGTGCCATGTTTCTGGAAGGCTGGCAGGCAGATGTCTGTGTTGGGCTGCGCTCCAAAGCTCAGATTTAATGTTAGTGTAGCTCTGTTTACTCTTTCTAATTCTCTTTGTCATTTCAAATGCTCTTTCAGCAGACTCTCAGGGTACCACAATTGTTTCTCCACTCCCTGCTCATCCTGATCATTATATTTACCTCCTTGTTGCTGGCCCTGTATTATCTCGTAGCCTAGGACCTGGTAATTGCACTCAGTTATTAAGCCTGGATTTGAGTGGGGCTTTTCTCGCACTGCAGTCTCACGTCTGCTCTGTGTTCTGTGAAATGTGGCATGCAGGCACTAAGTTTATCATTTCTGATTGCATGGGTTTATGAACAGACAGCAATTAGAAACCAGTCCCTTCCTGCCAGCTTTTAGTTTGGAGCACTGCGTGGTTCAGGATAACACTGTCCTCAGCCTCCAAGCCCCATCCCAGGAGTTTCCTGGAGCAGGAGGTGTGCTCGGGAGCGTGGGACAACATGGTTGTCATCCTCTGGTCTTCCATCACTGCTACCAGCTTCCCTAAGAGCCCTGGAAACGCACTGGGAGCAGAGACAGAGGTGAAGCCAAGTCACAGCTTTGAACAGGGCTGAGAAATGAAATGAGGATGGTGCCCCCCCCCATACAAAAATCACATGAATACCTGCAGAAAAAGTGAAAATAGAAACGGGCGTTCGCAGAAGGCCACGCAGCAGCACAGGAAGGAGCCAGTGCTGTTCTGCAGGCGCCTTCAGAAAGGAAGTTTCCAGCCCTGGTAGTTTCTCATAGAAACTCAAAAGAGAGGCTCGGATGCCTTTGAATGCCTCCCCACGCTCTGTGACTCCCTCGCGCTGAGTTCGTTACTCATCCGCGGAGGTCGGAGGCCAGCGATTCCTGCAAAGCTGCTCTAATTGAGTGAGGTGGTGCAGAATCACTGAGTCCGGAAGATTGCGGTGAATGCCTCATTACGACTCACAGGATAATTGTGTGTCCTTGAGTCACAGCTCGGAAACTTGGAGCAAGGTGGGGAAATTAAATCTCAGAAGGTGTTCAAGGACAACGTTGTCCTACTCGAGCTCCTTGTCCCCGGGACAAGGGCTGACAGGGCTGTGGTGACATAAATACTTCCCTGCATCTAAAACAGCCACAACCCCTGCTTTTAGGCAGTGCTTTAGGTCTGAATCTTAATGACACTGGAGTAAATCCCAAGTTGCTCTGCAGAAGTCCTCCTAGACTTAGCTGCTTTTGTGAGGATGGACCCCATAGCAGAGGGACCCTATAGTTCCTATACCTTCTCTCTTTGGAGGCAAACCAAGGTTCTGTCCACAAGAAGCTGTAATGTGCCATCACCCAAAAGGATGTGGCATCCCATGGCCCTAACATTGCCTGCAGATCTGTTCCTGACTCATTGTCCATTTCCCCCATTGTTCTGCTTCTCCTCTTGGTTCCAGGGCAGCCTCACTGGAAACCCCAGTGAGGGTTTGACACCCACCTCTCCTGTTTGCTCCACAGGCTATGGGCACGCTGCCCCGGGCACAGACGCTGGCAAAGTGTTCTGCATGTTCTATGCCATCCTGGGCATCCCCCTGACACTGGTCATGTTCCAGAGCCTGGGGGAGCGCATGAACACCGTTGTGCGGCTACTGCTCAAGAAGATCAAGAAGTGTCTGGGCATGAGGACAACCAATGTCTCCATGGAGAACATGGTCCTCGTCGGCTTTCTGTCCTGCATGGGAACCCTGTGCATCGGCGCAGCAGCCTTCTCTTATTTCGAGGGCTGGACTTTCTTTCATGCCTATTACTACTGCTTCATAACCTTGACCACTATTGGCTTTGGAGACTTTGTGGCCCTGCAGAAGAACGAGGCTTTGCAAAAGAAGCCCCCATACGTGGCTTTCAGCTTCATGTACATCCTGGTGGGCCTGACCGTCATCGGCGCCTTCCTCAACCTGGTGGTGCTGCGGTTCCTGACGATGAACTCCGAGGACGAGCGGCGCGACGCCGAGGAGCGAGCATCGCTGAGGAGAGCCCGGAACAACATCCACCTCAAACCCAAGGAGGACAGCCAGAGCAGCAACGCCATTTTTCTGCCCGTGGAGGACAGGACGAGCCAGATGAACCTCATCCCTCTGATGCAGGAGGATGCGGAGAGGCAGCGGCGCCAATCGGCCAACTCGGCGGCCGCGGTCCCCTCTTTCTGCACGTGCCTGTGCTACAGACCTCAGCTGTGCGGCAGCCCGGCGCCCTCCCACCCCGAGACGCTGAGCTGCCACACCAACCCCGTGTATTACAACTCCATTTCCTACAAGATCGACGAGGTGTCCCTGAGCACGCGGGGGCAGACCGGCTCCTCCCCTGGCAGCACTTTGTCATCCAATAGCCCCCGCTGCCGGCAGCACCCCCGGCTGCGGAGGAAATCCATCTAAGAGCAAGTGCTGAGCCGTACGCAGTGCTCGGGTCTTACTATGATGGTAAATTAAGAACAGAGATGTCAGGTTCTTACTGCGCTCATCCGTTCCTTTCCCCTTTCAGCTGGCAGCCAGCCCCACGCAAGGTCCAGCAGGAGCTTTTAAACCCTATTCAGAAATAATCATTCCTTTTTGCAGGCACTGAATGGCATTGTTTTTAGTTTGCTTTTTCCTCCTAAGCAGGTTCAAGCCTTTGGGTCTAAGAGGCCCCCCCAGTGTGAGGTCCAGCAGGCTGTAGATTTGCTTTCACACCTCCCTGCTCTCCAAACTGTTGCTGCCTTCCCACCCTGCCTAACGTCGGCTGTGGCTGCTGCCAGCACTTGCCTCTTGCTGCACGGCCTGGATTGCGCTTGATGAGAGTGTATCAAAAGCAGTGGTGATCTTTAAGCATCCCCTGACACTGGGAACAGGTAAGTAGGTGCCATGCAGCAACTTTGCAAGGAGAGGCAAGCAGGGAGCAGGATGCAGCCCTGCTGCTCAGCACATGGGGGGACAGCTTCATGGCATCTCCCACAACCAGCCTTCCAGCCTAAGCTCAGGCTGGCGCCTGGCTCAGTGCTGCTGGAAGCTGGAGCTCCATCCACTCACCCACATACCCACAGCTCACCTTGCCTTGCCACAAGGAGGTCCTGCAGGCTGAGCTGGCTGGTGGGATGCTGTGTCCTGTTCATGGGGGAAGCTGAACTCCAGCCCAGGCACAGCCCTCCTCTGGGATGATTCCAGACTGTGTGAAGGGCACAGCCCCAGGGAAAGCCTCCCCGAATCAGAGAGAGCCACACGCAAAGGGTCTGATGCTGATGGGATCATTAGCTGAGATCACCCTTTCCTCCACCTCCTTTCCTCCAGCTGCCAGCCCAATGAGCACACTGCTCCTCACCTCCTCCAGTCCCCATGAGCCCGTGGGTTTGTGCTCACTGGGGAGATCCCATCCTGGTGTGCATCCATCCCCAGGCAGGATGTGGTACCTGCACAGCCTCACCTGGGAGCTTGCTTTCAGCTGGTGCCCCTGATGTGGCTGTGTCCGTCCATCCTGCCTTGTCTGCAGGGAGCAGCAGAGGTAGGAGCTTCATTTCACTTTTATTTCCCCCCAAACGGGTTATTTTCACTCTTAGCTCAGTTTCAAATACCCTCTGAGGAGGTTTTCCCAGAGGAAAATCCCGTTTTCCTGGTACTGAAGGCATGCAAAGTGACAATGTTGGGAAGGCCTCAGGACACGCTTTGTTCTCCCTTTGTTCTGGGCAGTTTAATAAAAGGTGAATCCAGCTGCTGGTGGTTGGTTGTTTGTCACAAGGGGAAGCAGAGGGATGTGTCTGAGCCCCAAACTCCAGCCCTGCCTGGCTGCAGGGGTCCGCCAGGGCTCAGTCCCTTGCCACAAGGGATGTGGGCAATGTCTATATCCAGGGATGTTACCCCTGTGGATGTTTGCTGGGATGTCTGTGCACCAGAGGGAGGTGAAGTGGCTGTCCTGGAGCTGGGAAGCAGTTTGGTCTTGCCCATCATGGGATGGTGTCTGCACCCTGCACAGGGATGCTCTGGGCTTCTCCACCCATCCTGACCAGTGACCTTCATGTTTCCAACCTTCCCTGGTGCTTGAGCTTCCCCAGAGGCAGTTTTGGGCTTTGATGTCACCCCAAATCTGTGCAGGCTTGTGATGCCTGGGAATAGCTTGTTCCAGCCTCCCAAGTGGCAGGATGTGGGCTTTGAGATGGGTGATGCCCTGGCTGCAGTCCCCCCTGGTGCTCAGCAGCTGTGTTGCTTTGCACCAGTGGCCCCAAAGCTGGACCAGCTAAGCCTTTGTTTAAATAGAAAGGAAGAGGATGGGGGGAGAAAACAAGCTGTGACCAGATAGAACAGGCTTAAAAGCAGGGCTTCCATTGTCTTCTCAGCTCCTCAGTGGTGAAATTTCATGCTGATCCCTTTTGTTGCTGTCTCTTTGCCCTCACCAAGGCTGTCAGCCCAAGGCTTGGGGTGGGATGCTGTGGTGCTCTTGCCATCAGAGCTGTGCAGTGGATGGAGATCTCCAAATGTTGAACCTGTGACACATTCCAAGAGACATCCACACTGAGGAGCTCATCTCAGGTGGAGGCCAGAGCTGGTAATGAGCCGATGGCGCAGGAAGCAGGGAACTCATGTGGGTTTATTGTGCTGAGCAGCCTGGGCTGTTGCTTAGTGACTGCCTGAGCCCCATCCCGCTTTTGGAAGCTGCTGACGGTGTGAGGGTGGGAGATGTTCATCATCCCTGGGTACCACACTGGGCATATGTTGGCTCCCAAGTGAATGCTGCCTCCCACAGACACCCACAGCAGGAGTCACACCAGAAACTCCCAAATGCTCCTCACCCAACAACTTGCAGCTGGAGGCCATCCAGGACCAATAGCACCTATAGGTGTCCTTCCCCAAGGGTCCCCAGGCTCCCTCTGCACCCACACTGACCCAGGGTACTCCCAACAGCCTGGGCCAGTGACAGTTTTCTGCCAGCAGGGTCTTCACCTGCAGGGTTTCAAAATCAACCTCAATTCAGTGCTGACCATGAAGGGTCTTGGGAAGGCAGCAGGAGGAGCAGAAGGCTCCTGCTAGGGGTAGTGAGCAGAGTACAAGCTGGGAGGAAGCTCAGCTCCATGCCCTGGAAATGCCAACAGCCAAATTACATCTGGAAATAGCCCAAGGAAGTGCAGGTTTGAAGTTGGGGCTGATTCAGAGAGGGCCCTTCCATAGAGAGCACATGTGGAAGGAGCCAGGACAGTGCTGGGACACACCAGGCTGAGCTGCTCTCATTCCCTCCAGGCACAAGGAGAAGGGATGGGCCAGCTGAAATCTGAGGTTGAAAATAATGGTTGGTGGCAACAGAGAGAAACACAAAAACCCCCCAACACACCGTAGGAAAAAAAAAAGAGGTTTTATTATCACCGTTTTCATTAGCTTAACACTGAATTGTAAATCACTCAATCATTACATAGTGTCTGAATAAAACCTACAGACAGGAAAAAAGTTTATCAGAATCCTCTCCTGACTACAGATGAGCACCAGCATCCCACTGGTGCTGCCGGGACCGTGTCCCACCTTCCACCCAAGGCAGCCCATGCACCTCGCAAGCCACAGTGGCAGGAAAGCTGCCTCTGCCTTTGTTCCCTCTGGCCCCATGGAAATCACTTCTCACCAGATGATGGTAAAACCTCCAAAAGGTTTTGGAAAGGGTTACAGAGGCCAAAAAAAGAGCAGATCAGCTGCCCCCACTCCTATGGGAAGGCAACAGAAGCAGCAGCAGCCCTGCAGTGCCCCTGCCAAGCTATGAGGGGTTTGTGGAGCAGTTAATGAAGTAAAAGGTTTTAACCCCACAAAAGCAGCTTTCCCCACCATGAACAGGCCCTTGGGCAGCAGAGGGACAAGGCAGAGAGCTGGGGAGGTGACAGTGTGGATGTGCTGGGGTGGCGGCTCCATGTCCAAGCAGAGGCCAGCTCTGCAGCACCACCCGGGCAGTGTGTGATGGATGGTTCATTGCAAAGAGATGCTGCAGCAGCCTCAGTCCCCTCGGATCGGAATAAGGCCTCATACTGAGAGGGAAGGGAGAAACAAAGGAAGAAAGCAAAGGGAACCTGGAGGAAAGCTCACTGGCCCCTTCCCCCTGGCCAGTGCAGAGGCAGCTCCATCCCCATCCCTGCCTTCTGGTGTGGGCTGCAGAAGACCCCCAGCTCCTCCCAAGGACAGGAAGGAAGGCTCCCTCATGGCTTAAATTGAGAACTGCCACAAAACGTGGGCAGGATACTGGCACCCCAGGAGGGTGTCAGGCCATGGCAGTGCTGCAGGAGGGGCGCTTGGGGAGGCACTGCAGCCCCAGCACAGTGAGGCTGGGGGAACATGCCCTGGATTCACTGTCCAAACCTCACTCTTCCTCACTCCAAACAAAGCCAAAACCAGCTCCAGATTGAAGAGACGGAATCACCAAAGCAGACACCAGCGAGCAGCACTGTGTAAGGAACACCAGCCCCAAAGAAAAAGGCTACTGCTGGATTTAAAGTTCCAGGCTGGTGTTCAGTGGGACCTAGAGCTCCAAGAGGCAGCTACTCAGGTCTGTGGCACCGAAACAATTACAAAACCTAGCTCCTGGAAAGTCGGCAGGCATGGCTTTGTCAGAAGATGTGCCTCCATTCTTCCCCTGGGTTGCTTCTGCTCCATCACTGCCCAGCAAGCAGAGCCGGATGTGGCCTTGCTGCAAGCCAGAGACCATCCTCCCTATGCACAGGGGGCTCACACCCACACAAGGTGCCCAATGTGCAGTGTAAAGGCAAAGGTTGCCTACTGAGCCGGCAAAGGGGTTTAACAATACAGCTTTGGTTGCCCTTTTAGCCACTGGAGTCATTGCAAGAAAATCGTTAGGTCGCGGCCTCCGGTTGCTGGTGCTCTGTAAAGGGTTGAGGTTGGCTCCTTCTCAGTTTCAGCCACTAAGGAGCAAAGAACCAAACACCACCAGAAACTCTCCCTGGTTCTTCTCCATGAGGATGAGAGCAGCTCTCCCCAGGAAAGGGCGGGCAGAAAGGTGTCTACACTATGAGGAGAGATTGAGGTTCCCCAGGAATGAGTCCAATGCTGCTGTGATGGGTGAGAGGCTGGGGCTGGACACTGAGTAGAGAGGAGTCTGGCAGTGTGGGTTTATGCCTCTTTAGCCATGTTTTGAGAACACCTGATCACCTGCAAACCCCCTGAGCAATTGCCCATTCACAGAGGCACACAGGAAAGCCAGGCAAGACCATTGGATATACACAGGGCACAGTGGGTAGCTCTGGGGCTCTGCCATGCCAGGTTTTACCAGTGTTCCCCAGACCTGGCTGCTGGGTCCTGCATAGGCAAAGGGCTCAGACAAAGGAATGAGACACTGATTGCACAACCTGACAGCCCCTTCTGAGGGGTTTCACCTCCTTAAGGCTGAAATTTGATAGCTGCAATGTCACTTTAGATGCTCGCCCCAGGTCTCAATATGCCCTGGACTTCTCTGCTGAAGCACTTTGCATTTACACGTGTCTCTTACTTCTCAAAGCATTTCACAACAAGAACGTGAATTATTTCACTATTCATAGTGGCTCCCAGCATCACTGGGCCAGTGACTTGCTGCCTGCATAGCCCATCTGGAGAACAACATGGAAGGAAATGGAGCTGTTGGAGCAAGACCAGAGGAGGCCATGAGGATGATCAGGGTCTGGAGCACCTCCTGTTTGAGGACAGGCTGAGAGAGCTGGGGCTGTTGAGCCTGGAGAAGAGAAGCTGCAAAGGGACCTCAGAGCAGCTTCCAGTGTCTGAAGAGGCCTACAAAGGATGCCAAAGAGGGACTCTTCATCGAGGACTGTAGTGACAGGACAAGGGATGATGGGTTAAAACTAAACAAGGGAAGTTCAGATTAGATATAAGAAGTTCTTTACTGTGAGGGTGGTGAGGCGCTAGCACAGGGTGCCTAAAGAAGTGGTAAATGCTCCATCCCCGGCAGTGATCAAGGCCAGACTGGACGGAGCTTTGGGCAACAAAGTGTAGTGTGAGGTGCCCCTGCCCATGGCAAGGGGTTGGAACTGGATGATGTTAAGGTCCTTTCCAACACAAACCATTCAATGATAACATGAAGACTTTTCCTACGGAAAATGCTGTGAGAAATCCACAGGCAATGAATTGGGATGCTGCTCTGAAGCTGTTTCATTTTCTGCACTGCATCAACGATAGAGCTGACTTAAAATCCAAAATCCTGATCCTGCCACTTTGGAAAAATCTTTAGATGAGCCCAGCATTAGCTGACTCCTGAAGAATGGCACAGACCAGCCTCTTCCTGTTCTACACACTGGGCCCCGTGATGCTCTGCGAAGGTGCAATCCCTCTGCCTTGGGTGGAATTTCCCAACAAAATGGACAAATACCACCTATGAAATGGACAAAATAACCCACAAAGCCTTTAAACAAGAGCAGCTCAATCTGCTGCTTTGAGAAAAAACCCTCCCTTTAGCTTGCCCCCGGTACCTCGAGGAAAATAGGCAGCTGTCAGGCAGAACTCATGTGGCCCCAGAGGCTTTTTTGCTTTATCAGGGCTACAGTGGCAGTGGGAACCATTCTCATTTTGTTACAAATACTAGACAGCCTAAGAAAAACAGGGAGATCAAAACAATCATGAAGTTTATATTGAAACTATATCTTAGCTCTGTAGTATGGAGTCACCTACAGCTGTTTCATTCTTCACCTAAGAGAGATTTCATGTCGATGAGCACGTATACTCACAGAGAAGTCTACAGGATGAATGTATTTCACAAGGCATCAGCCCAGTCATTTTCTCTTTTTACAATCAAAGTTAATATGGATCTTTTCCAAAAGTGATGTCACTGAGATTGAAGACAATTATAAACTGTATCAACAATATGTACTACAGCCTGCAAGTCACAATCTGTGCACACCAAATGGAATATATTATTGCTTGTTAGCCTATTAGACTTTCTTTATAAAAAGATTTTTATACAGAGTACAGGATTATGACAAAACTAGCTAAGTAGTTCTCATCTTGAAAATACAACATCGATTCTTTCAACAAAGGCTTGAATAGTAGCTGAGAGTTAATGAACAATAACAAATCTTTACTAATAATTCTATGGCCAGTTTGAACAGAATTTCTTATAGGACTCTTTTCTGGTGTTTATTTACATATGCCTCTTTTCTTGTGGAAAAAAGTTGATAAAATAGAACAAGGAACATAGAAAACAAAAGAATGAGTAAATGTCATACCCAGAACGTTAAACAGTTTTGAAACACTAAATTATCTGTTAAAAAACATACATCATTTTGTCTTTAAAGAAAAATATTTTCCCTGTTTTAAACCAGCATGTAATAAACTAACTTAAAATGAGTCTCATAAAAAAGTTGTCTTGTTGTCTAAACTTTACTAAACATGCTTAGGTTGAGATTCTGTTAACTGCCTCAACATCCTAAAAACAGCTCCTTTACAGGAACTTGTGATATTCATACTCCAGAAGACCTGCAAATTTAGAACAGTACATTGATAAAGGATCTGGCAGCTAGAAACAATAGAGATTTTCATTCAAAGCAAATAATTCTGCAATGTCCTTTAGAACAATCCATGGCCAAGAAGTGGGGATGTACTTGGCTAAACAATAAAGTCACCTGGCCCTTACCCTGCCCATGGTCACAAACACCCATGGACAGCACCAAAGGAATGCTCCAGCCTGCCCACGCAGCTTCAGCTGTGGGATGAGGACCCACAAATTGAATCACAGAGTGAGGACCTTGTGTTGGCTCTGTGACATCCCAGCTGTGCTGGAGCAAAGGGAAAGCAACACAGGGAGACTGGGAAAGTATCACATCTTTTTTCTGGCCAATCCAGGTCTGTATCTGTGGTCATGGCTTCGTTTGCTCAGAACACAGAGAGAACAAAGCCACGTGCAAGGCTGTGCTCCCTGTGTGCAGGGGATTCCCGCTGCGGAGAGATCATTCTGCTCCCAGCACCAGCATTCCCTTGTTTTTCATGGAAATAGTAATGCAGTCAACATTTAGGAACCGGTTCTCCATTTTCTCTTTTGACAAGCAATCCTCCCATTACTATTAGAACATGGTATTCCATGCACAAGGAACGGGGAATCAACCCTGAGCTAGGCAGGTATTTATTATCTATCCCTCCTCAGTCTCACCCCTCATCATTGCTCACAGAACAAAAGTACTAGGATTCCTCTTTTTCCTTCTTAAAGTCTCTTTTTCTCTCTCCCCCTCCTTGACTATAACAGACACAGGAAAAAACTCCTTCAGGATTTGCAAAGGGGACCAAAACTCAGTTTTGAGCTGCTCATCATTCTAGCAAACTGCTACTTTTTACACGACCATACTGGCAATCCCAACTGTCATATCACATCACTTTAGATAAACTGGCAAGTCAAATTATGTGGGAGAAAAAAAAGGTTAGGCTTTATAAAAATCAGCTATTCCAAGCCTAAGAATTGCCTTGGATGCAATTCCGAGTGTCTTAAATTGATGGATAACTAGACTTTTAACTGTAACACACCATGGTCAGTGAAGGAATCATGGGCATGAGTGAAGCAAGGATCTAGGCTGCAGGGTACTATGCAACCCTCCTGGCCTCATCTGCACCCTGTGGGTGCTTTCAGAAGGGCTCCTGTAAGTCTGCTTCACAAAGGAAGATCAACTGCACTTGCCAGTTCATGTGACTGCTCTGTGTGTGGCAGCCAGGGGTTGAAACATTCTCTTACTGGGGAGAAACAGGACTTGGAAGGGAGTAGAAACAAAAGCGAGAACCACTGGACTACAATCAACCATGTAAAAAATGCAGAAGAAAACAAGACGGAGCAGACTGTTAAAACTGCCTCCAAATGTCAGAATCTGAGACGTTGACAAAAATAACACAAGTAGAACTGTAACTTGGTTTTGTTTTTTTCCTACCCTGACAGTGACATTTTAGCATGATTAAAACCATTCGGAAGATAGTCCTCTGTGTTAAGCAGTCCTATTGTAACTAAACTGATCATCACTGAGCTTGTAGAGCTTTTGGAGGGGTAGGATATACAGACATGTCACATTTGCCAGGCATACAGCAACTGAGCTTTTCAACAGACAGTCATTAAACAAAGTTTTCTGGGGGAATATTTTTGGCATATATAGTCTCCTACTCTGTATTAAAGACTGCAAAAACTTTGCATTCATCTTACTGGACACAGGAAAACCAGGATTAACTAGCTATTATTGGTAGATAATGACCAAACTAAGTACCAATATAAAGTTTTCAGCATAACTTAAGACAAAAGCCCTGTTACTCAGCTGCCAGGTCTGGCATGTACCTGGAGCTCCCCAAAGTCCTTTTGAAGACATAGTTATTAAAAGATCCAGTGCTACAAACCACTAATCTACCTAATCTATTCTAGTTCATACACATATTGTACAATATTGCCTAGTACTCACTACATACCAAGAGGAAAAGATGCTGACTTGAATTACAGTAAATGTGCTTTTTTTCTCAAAAAGAAAACTAAGAGAGAGCCACAACATAGTTTGACCAGCATGCAACAAACTTTCTTCAGCTAGTATATAGAAATTGTCTAATATGATTAGAAAAAATAATTAGCGATAGGCCAGAGACATATTTGATCAAGGAAACTAAGATTTATCTGAGATGTTGAGGCTTTTACCACTGAAGACTAAAAATCCCATTCATTCTATGTCCCTCATTCTTCTTCCCTCTCCTTTACGTTATGTAGTCTTTTTACAGAGATTACTGTAAGGCCTATTATTTTTGCATCTATCCTGTAATTTATCTCAAACTAATTTAAAATGCCATAGACAAGCTAGGATCAAAAGCAATTGCTTTTACCATCCACTCAACACTCATGCTTTTATTCTAACAAAGCTGAGGTCCACATGCAGAAATAAATGTCCAGTGTACCCCTACAACAGGTCGAGAATCTGCTCATTCCTAAACATGACATGGGACCTTCACTTTTAAATCACAACGTAAAACATCTCCAAAAGCTGATTCTGAGACAGCAGTCCTCCAGTCCTCATTAGGATCTAAGACAAAACCTAGTCAAAACAGGTCATTCAGCAGAAAATCTCTGGAGATTCTCTGTGGTTTGAGGATAAGGTGATTTTAATTGTCTGAAGGATCCAGCACGCTTACTCCAGCACGTGATTGCTGACCACAGCTCAGCAGCTCAGAGAACGTATGTTGCTGGCTTAACCTACGAGACTTGTTTACAGCTAGTGCTGCACTTTAATGAACAAAATATACATGCTGTGACCACTGCATCTTCAGATTCCTCACCTACTACCTCTCCATACTTTGGGGATTGCATATCCTCTTGCAAAACACTTGACAATGCTTGTGTACTACTGAGACTGCCTAAAGCACCTCTCACAGCAAGGAAGGTTATATGTTCTCCAGCACCTTCTTGTCAGATGACAAACTGAGGTTTCTTTATTCTGCACCCACAGAAACCTCAATCTCCTTTCCCATGGCAGAATAAAACAGTCCTGTTCCAGGTCAGTCCACAGCACAACAGGAAGGGTAGCATCTCCAGCAGATATGTACCAGCACAAAGGAGATGGAAGAAAAGCAGGAGACAGAAGACATCATGACTGAAGGATGCAGAGCAACAGGTAAGGGAGTCAATAAATTGCAGAACGTTGTATGTGACAATACAAAACATATCTCAAGCTGCAAGTCTGATGTTCAGCTCCCACTTCTAGAGGCTTTTTTTCTGAGCAAAACTGCAGTTAATCAGCCTGCTCAACTCAAAACTGTTCAGGCTGTCTGGTCTAAGTAGGCGATACTTATTCTCCCACCAAGTATGCTTCATCAGCAGTGTTAGACAAGTAATGCAGTAAAGACACTTGCTGGTAATTTGGCAGTTTGGAAACAGCAATGACAGTGTTACAGTTAACATGACTCAGTGATAGGGAACCCAGTCTAAAGAAACAGTTGCAGGTTTCTTTCTTTTCTTCCTTTCAAGAGGTAAGACCTTATAAAAACCTTAATGCTTCCTCTTAAACTTTCTGCTCCTGCTCTTTCAGGTCAGATAGTGGCCTCTGAATTTTTCAGGTACCTTCTCATGAACGAATCTGTATTAGAAATTTCTAAGATGCACTGTTAAGAAGAATTCCTTCCTTACTCCCTCATATTCTTCCAAATGCTGCAACTTTCCAGGGTTAATACTGATCTGAAACAAGGGCTCATGAATGACAGCGAGAGAAGTGAAACAAGAGGTGTATGTCTAAATTGACAACTAGGACTCATGCCCCACGGCACCTCCTCCTCGGATGGAGAGGGCACAGCACCCTCCCCCTCGTCTTCTGTCTAAGGTCACTGGTTTATCCTCCTCTTCCAGCTCCACAAGAACTGATTGAACATGCATTGCGCTTGAGGTCAGAGTTCCAGCAAACAAAACCTTGACAGCATGTTTAAAAAACAAAAGCAGTTCCCCCTTCCTTACTCACTAAGACCTGTCACAGCAAGGTCCCACTGTGCTCTCCAGGGAAAGCTGTGAGGACTGACGCAGGAGCGGGCCTGTAGTGGGATCTACCATCGAGGAGGTTGGG
Source organism: Forpus xanthops (assembly GCA_032466535.1). Taxonomy (NCBI): domain Eukaryota; kingdom Metazoa; phylum Chordata; class Aves; order Psittaciformes; family Psittacidae; genus Forpus; species Forpus xanthops. Next base: position 20,211 of record JASSUY010019149.1, on the reverse strand, counting down.
AAAAGCTTGTACCAGCCAATTGCTAAAGTTGACAAATCCAGTTCTTCCAGGAGAACCCTGGCGACTCCCATGAAGTGCTTGCGCTCCATCCTTCCATAGTTTCCCCAGACTATCACCTTAAGAACAAGAGGAGGAAATACAGTTAATCCTCCAACTTGCACACTGGGAAGCACAAGTCTGATCAATCCCTCCTTCTACTCATCCAACCTCCTGGGGTTCTACTACAGTCTGAGAAGAGCAGAAAGCTTTAAGCTACCAAGATAAGATCATCAGCCAGAGCTTCACATCGTATCTTTTTTTTTTAAGCATGGTTTTACAGACCCTAATGTTAGCAGACTTCTCCCCGCACTCCCATGGAAAAGAGGTGACTGTGCTTGTGGATGAGACACCATTCTGCTGTTTCACCTGCTGGACAGGGACAGCACATGCACAAAGTGTCCCCAGAGCTGCAGCTCCAACACTTGCAGGTAAAACCTAGCTCTGGCACAGTAACGGGCCTTTGACACAACAAAAGGTAGCCCAGGGGAAAAGGGCAGGAAGAGCTCCTGATCTGGGGAAATTATCCAACAAAAAAGGTGGGCAATAGCTCAGGTCAAAAGCCAACAGCTTGAGGAGAACAGCTCATCTTAACTTCTGCACCTGGAGCTCGTGATACAAGGCAGATGGAGACGAGGCTGGCAACTTACCTGGAGAAAGGGCAGGAGCAGAGTGCTGGCAAGCGGGAGTGGTGACGCAAGGGGCACACACGGGTTGGCATGCAGGGGAGCAGAGCACACTGCTGAGACAGGCTTGCACACACAGAGGAAAGTCTAATGAAAGAGCTGGCAGACCAGCAGGGAAGCTGAATCACACTTACGACACGATGGAGACCAGCGAGTGGAACAACAGATGTAGTGAGGGTCATGGGCTTAGGCATGCTGAAGGCCTGCACGTGGCCAAGTGGCCCTATGTGGCTCAAGACAAAGGTGACGACTGACTCCAGAGTGAATCCCTGTTCTGGAGAGGAGAGGATGAGTACGATGGGTTATGACAGTGACTAGTGATTTCCAGCTAATCCTGACAGCTTCATTCCCTAGGCTCCAAATAACCACAAAATTAGTTTTCTGTAAAATGAGGTAGGAGAGACAACCAATGTCAATTAAAAGACAAAAATTAACACTCTAGGTCAGTGTGAGATGGAGCAATCCACTGCAAAAGCTGGTTTGGTGGCACGGCCACTGTCAGAGAGCCAAGCTCCTCATTTTATTCTCTTGGAGTAAGTGTCTTTCCTGGCAATAAGGCAGTGGGTAACAAAACCCATGCAAGGCAAGAGCAGACCAAGCCAGGTCCTACCTCATTCCAGCCAAAATGTGCAGGAGAAAATCCTTCTAACCATCAGAAATGAGGAAGAGTTCACTAATGAGAAGGATCCAGCAGGATAGCTAGCAATTCATATGCCAGTGAAGGTAAGCAATAGAAACTCATGGATTAATTACATCAGTATGAGCAGTGGATTTTAGCCAGGCTTTATTGGGTGGAAATGATTTAGGTATGAATTAACAACACAAATCACTCTTTGCTCTAGGTGCAGAACTGAAAATCTGCATAGAGGAGAGTATGTATGGTAGTAAGCAAAAAGGAGTAGAAAAAACTGGATATGTGATGGGGTGATGGACCAAGCAGTGTGCTCTGAATATGTACAAAAACAGAAGACAACCTATACTGCAAGACTGTTTAGCACCTGTAGGTACTACCTAGCTCCTAACTGGGTGGAGAAAAAAGAATTAAGAAAATAAAAATCAATTTTTCCTGGCAGGTTCTCATGTTAACGGCCAGGGTGTCAAACACTGATCAGTTTGAACATGAACAAAAGGGCTTCCTTTCAGATCGAGTGCATTTGGTTCATTGAAAACACTGGCTTTTTCTCATCTACATTAATTATCAAGATCCTTTGCCAGACTTAGTATCTTCCAACAGAGGTGGAAGAGAAAGATGGGCAGACCTGAGACTTGCTCATCTTACCTGTAATACTTTGCCCTGGGGGCTCTCAGCAAACAGTAACACCTGATTGTACAAAGGGTCTAAAGATTTGCGAGCCACTTTTGTCTTCTTTTTCGCAATGCACACGCCATTCTCTAGCAGGTAAGCTTTGATGTAAGCAGCTGGAAAAAATAAAGATGGTCAAATATGGAAAATACCTCCATGCTCACTTTAGAAAAGACAGTGCCATGTCTCAGGTATTTCTAAAGAAGGCATTTACAGCAGTGAAAAGATTTTTGCTCAACCAGCCTTATTTTCAGTACTGCATACAGACTGCTTATTCCTGCAGAAGCCAAGCAGAATTACACTTTTTCCTATCCACAAGCATTGCAGGAGGCTGGAGCTCAGCAAGTCACTTGAGGAGGTCAAAGCATACTACCTGGCAGTGTTTTGGAGCCGGGTTTCGGTGTCAGTCCTCGAGCCTGAATGATATCCACTTCTAGCTGCCCGTTTCGCTCTTGCAAGCCGATTTCCACATCCCCTAAACCAAAATGTCAAAACAATTTCAAAACAACACATCTGTGAGTTATTAAAATACTATAAAACCCAATTTTCATGCCATGCCTACTATGAGCTGTAACAAACTGTAGGCCCTGAGTGCCTCATCTCCTGCATTACACTCAAGCAGCTCTACAGTGATTCAAGCCCACATTTTCAAAAGCAATCTCTACTGCCAGCCCTCTACATGGCTGTGGTGACTCAGTCTCACACTCGTCAGTGGCTGCTAGCCTCTCATCTCTCCCATAGGGAAGTACCTAGAACTGCAGGCTGCTTTGGAAAATGCAATTGTGGTGGACTGTGATAAAATCTTTACAGAGCCTGGTGGGCTCTAAAGAACAAAAAAACCCATGATGATGCACAGGATGTGTTTTCAGGATTGTAACTGGTTTTACCTAATCTATGCCTTTCAGGTGTGATGGAAGAAAGCACAAAGCTGGTGCTCTCCTACTAACACTGCATTTGCAGCAATGAGCAAAACCTTTCAGCCAAGCTTATTTGATTTAACAGAGAAATAGAGAGCGAGAGTGGTAGATCAGCAGATGTTGAACACATTATTAGATGGCTTGTAGGAGCAGTCTGTTCATGATTACATTAAAGCCACCTATATCTTTCTGTTCCTTACCCATCGAGGTGGTGGCCAAGGTCTGACGCCCAACAAACTGCGCAGGGCCCATGCTGCCCAGGAAGTCACTAAACTGCCCAGCAGATGCCAGATGGACTCCACTGAAATTCAGGCTGCAAAAGAAATTGATTTTGTCAAGTGGTTAATTTGCATTTTTAAGCAACCCAGTAACTAAAGAACCAGATTTAATATATCTTTGAAATGAATTACATCTACAGAAGCCTTTCTCCCTTGCAAAACTCACTGATTTCCAGGCAGTTTATCTTCATAAAATTTAAAATCCCTTCATGCATTTAAAATCCCATTCCTTGCACAAAAAAAAAAAAAAACAAAAACCAATAATGGCCACCAGCCAGTTAACACTTGTTTAACTATAACCAATTGTCTATAAGGAAAATCCCTGCCATGTCAGCCTCATATGAAGCATGTAACCTCCATCAGGTAGCACTATAATCCAAGCAGCTTCCTAGCGTAGCTCACTGGATCTCCCGTGGCAGCTGTCCCTTCCCAATCCTCATTTCTGGGGAGGAAACAATGCATCTAGAACAGTAGTTAAAAGTGAGATGAGGAGTACTAGCATCCATACCGCTGGGACTCAATTCCCTATTTATTTATATACAAAGCACAATGCATCTTCGTGACCAGAGGACCCTATTTCCTGCTGCTCAACACCAGAAGCACCCATCACATCCACTACATGGTTTTCATACCTGCTTCCACGACCAGGTCTGAAGCAATCATGATGAGGACTGCATGCTGGTGCAAGGCCAAAGGAACAATACCCTCAGCCACCAGCAATGCCTCTGCTGCACTCACTGAAGCAAAGCAAAAGCTGCTGGGGAGACAGAGCCTCCAAATCTAGTCACCAGGCACTTGATGCTGCTCTATGGCACAGCTACAGGTGCTGGTCACTGTACTTGGACATGAATGAAGCACCACAAAAGGGTCAAACTGTGCTACACTGACATAACCCAAGATTTACCCACTTGTGCCCTAATTTACAGAACTGTTTCAGAGGTTGAGGGGAAACTTGCTGTGAATAGTAAGGAAGAGGCTTGAGGTCATCATTTGACACCTATATTTGTCCTGCAAGGCATTTACCAAACCATGACAGTGCTGCTGAAACACAGGTCAGGAGCTTTGTGCTACTACAGTGGGGTTCACTCCGCCCCTGGGAAGCTGCAAACTGAAGCCAGGCACAGTTACAAACCTCCTGCACTTCTCCAAATGTCCTTGGAGGGGAACAATTACTCACTTAATCATACACCTCCCTGCTCCCCCAAGCTCGTTTCTTAGGATGCTGAGAGGAGGCTGTGTGTTTAACACAAGTGAAGCCAGAGGAACCCTGCCTGCGAGGTGGGCTCTTACATAGCCTGAGTCAGCCACAACGATTCATTGATTCCACCCCCCCCACACCCCCTCCAAGCCAATTACATTTAAAAGACATTTGAAAAAAAGACATATTTTTAAACCCTATTCAGCCTGAAAAGTGTTAATTTCAGGCTGGGATTTCAGCTTTTATTAGTTATTTGCAAACCTGGTCTCGGCCCCAAGGCAATATTTATTCAGAGGAGGAATTAGGAAGCCTGCACACACCTCAGCACCTATGGGACCGAAGAGGACACATGTCCTAGTGACAGGTTCAGCTCGCTGTGACAGGGGCACTGAACAAAAGGGCCAGTTTTCCATGGAGCATTCCCCCTCCCCTCTCTGCTGACCTGGCTCTTTGAGAAACCTGGTTTTCGCTGCCACAAAGAGAGCTGCTGAGCCATCAGCTTGGAAAAACCTGCCCTTGAGCTCTTCATAAAGGTCACTTTTGTGATAAAGGGATGAGGGTATCTTGGCATCCCAGAAGCCAGGCTGTGCACTGGGTGGATTTTTCCCAGTTTGATGTTTTTTCACCCTGCGTCCAGTGTTTGCACAAACACTCCAGGTGACATTCTGAGATACAATGGAAACAGTGGGATTCATACTTGGCATTAATTATGCAAAAAGCTTAAGACTGTTCTCAGTTTTCAGTGCCACCAACTCCTCAGAGGCACAAGGCACACCCTCTGTGCCACTGTCCATCCTGGGAGCAGAGGCAGCGTACGGCCATGTTCTGCTCCTTGCTCCTGTCGGCCCAATGGATAGCCCTTGCCAGGGAGTAGTGTCGTGAGCACAGCACCACGGCAGAGATGCTGGATTTGTAGTCAGGCTTCCAAGGACAGACTGTGCACAGTGCGAGACATGCTAGGGCTCATAAATCTGGAGGGCCACAGACGTGATGAGGAAAGCAGAGAAGGGGGAGCCCAGAGCCAGATGAGTTTTATCAGGCTCATGATTTGCCCATACAAGGAGGGAAGAAGTGTGTCCTGGTGCACACAAGGACCAGCAAGATCCCTTGAGTCTGCTGTTTCAGGCGCTTTGAGCTGCCCAAAGAGAGTCAAAAAAGGATGAAAACTGGTGCTTGGAGAACACAAAATAGTTCAACAAAAAGGAGACCTGACAGAGAAAGACAGAAGGTTCAGCAGGAGATGAATGGACCATCAGTCAGAAGGTAAATGTTTTCCTTATTCTCCTCAGCTCATGGAAGATATATGGGCTGAGCTCAGGTCTCATTCCTACCCAGGGGAGTATGTGACCTGAAGGAGCACGTAAATAACAGGCTGGTAAGGCAACTCACAACTGTTCACTGCTGTGCTCAAAACAGATGCTTCACCTCGTTAACAAGATGCTGAGGACCAGGACAGTGGAGGAGAGGCCCAGAACTAAGTGAAGATGAGTGCTGCGGGAGCCCACAGCATAGACCTAGGTCTCGGAACAGTCCCCCACCAGGGTGAAGTCCATTGATGTTACTGCAGTGGGACACAAAACTGTGAGAAAATCACCCACAGAAACTCCACCTGCTGTAGGACAGCAAAGAGACACCCTTCTGGCCCCTGAATGCTCACAATAATTAATGAAACCTTCAACAGGAAACCATTCCCCAAACCTGCTGGGGAGAGAATCATGTCAAAGCTGATGGCAAGCATTTGATGCTCTTGATATGTGCATGGAGAGAAACCACCCGGCTCCCACACACTAGCTCATCCCTTCTTTGGGAACGTCACTAGCAAAGGCTCTGCAACAGCTGGGACAGCTCAGGAGAAAATTGTCTGCTAATGGAGCGGCCCATGCTGCAGCCCACAGCAATGATATCGAGCAGAACAAAATAGCAGGAGAGCATGAAAAAGCACAAGAACAAGAGCTGTTGGGCCAAAAGTAAACCAAAAACAACTGGAAGTGTTCACAGCAAAGCAAATGTTGATGTTATCTCCACACAAAATTTGGAAGTCAGAGCACTTGGGATGACCTTGAAGCGATGAATGCTCCTCAGTGCAGACTGCAGTGAGATAGCAGGATGCTAATACAAGGGCAACAGGCTGTGCCATGAGCATGGACCCTCACTAGGACAGCAGCTGAGCTGCTGCTGCCTTACAGCACCAAGGCTGATCTCCAGAGGAATGGCAAAATCCCACTTAGAAACACAGGCAAAGGTCAGGACTCCAGCAGTTTGGGTAGCAGCCTCAGTTAACAGGTTTACTGGCACTGCATGAGACTTAATATTAGATTAGACAGCTAGTGTTCCCCATTGTTACATTTGGCTGGAATGGGAATTAATTCTTCAACAGATTATGCCATTAGTTGGTGGGACTGGCTGCAACATGGCTGACCTTTTGCAGTACTGCTTTATTAGACATTAGAAGCAACAGCTCTAAATCAGGCTCCTTGGCTTTGAACAATTCCTGGACATATATTTGGGTATTGCCAATAACCCTGGAATGGAAACAATTTCTGTCTGGAAAAATCATAAGCTACCTCCAAGAAAGCCATTGCTTCTCCCTTGAGAGGGAAGGGGAAAATAAAACTGCAGAAATTTAGCATGAATGTAAATTAAAACCAGCAGGAACCATTTAGCTGCATCAACTAAATTTAGGATGCTCATATCCAGCTCAGCAAGCTCTGTCTGTCAAGCGCTCGGTGAGAAGCCGGGATGCCAAGGTAAGGGGTCTGCTTTCGTTGTGATTACGAGATCGGTGGGACAGACCTTCCCCATTCACTCATTTGCTTCTCCTGCAGCTGAAGCAGGGAGGAAGAGAGCTCCAGGGACCACTGTGTATTCTTTTCAGCTCTTTAAGCACAGCCCTGGTGCTCACTCCCCTGTCACTCTGCTGCATGCTCAGCACTTTTCCTGCCTGACCTCTGAAGAAACTAAGCTGCTTCTCACCTGCTTCCAGCTATCCTGCTGAACCACCACATGCTGCATGTGCTGGCAAGGAGATGTGCTCCCAAAGGGATCTACTGCAGGTGACATAGGTGGCTCTGCTTTTGGTGACAGCCAGCAGATGGGTTTCACCTGCACTGGAAAGCCCTTCTCCTCCCATCACCAAACATGCCTCTCCCTTAAGGGCAGAAATCACTACAACCTGGTTATCACCAATATGAGATGTCGTTTGTTTTAGTGCAATCTAAAAAGCGGCACTAAAAATAGCTGGAGGAATAAAGAGGGAGCATTTTGCAGCTGACTTGCAAATAGCAACTGTCATAACCAGCAGTGCTCTGGGGACTGGGGCTGCAGCAGGACCATCTCACCCTGACAAACAGCCACACAGAGAGAAGATTAAGAAGTGACACTTGTCAGCCTTTTGTCTAAAGGGCACAAATTCTCCGCTGAGTGAGGGCAGTGCAGCCTTCTGAATAGGAAAGAGAAATTAATTATCTTCCCTGGCCTTCTGCTTTCACTAATCACAATTCACAGGCTCTGCTTTGCCACAGCAAAATGAGAACAATTTTAATGAAGTTAAAGATAACAGGTTTTGCTGTGAAAGTGTTTGCAAGTCGAATATTAGTCTGTTATTGACCTAAAAGCACAAAGGGGTCGCTGATGTCTCCAGGGTGTCAAGGACAAATGAAGGACATTTTGCTGGAGGACCTGCAAACCACGGCTGTGCATAAGGAGGCAGAACAGGGACAGTGGAAGGACAACACACTATTGATCCAGGAGTCTCTGAGCCCTCACCAATGCAGTGCAGCATCAGCACAAACCCACAGGAACACCAATTTTGTCTGCACAGGTAGCAGCTCCACTCCAAGGCTGCAAACCCCATTTGGCACACATGGATAAAGCTGTCATTTCGAAGCCCAAGCTGTCCGCAGCGCAGCAGCATAGACACCTCCAGGCCATGCCGAAGCACTGCCGGCTGGACACACCGCGGGACGCTGGGGACAGCTCCTGCTGCAGCCGTACTACCGCGAGAGGGAGACAAGGTCCTGCAGACATCGGCCGGAGGCTGAGCCGAGCCCAGCGCCCTGCAGGCAATGCCCGGGAGCAATCCCCATGCAGAACGTGTCCCCATCACCATTCCCGGCTTTACGGAAAAGGTGGCTGCATAAACAATCTATTCCTTTTGTGGCACGTTTCTGTGCAGAATAAAATCTGTGTTCAATCAATCTCAGGAACTGTGTGCTCAAACTGGGGCTGAGATTGCCTAGATGTTCTCCTTTTAAACACAACATTCATAATCCTGATTACTTAGGAAATCAGTGCAGCAGTCTCTGAAGACTGCTCCTGCTTTACACACTGTAGGTCAGGGCAGATGAAATCTGTCCTCTGTAGTGTAATTTAAAAGTGGCTTAAAGGCTCTTTGCCAGCTGATTGCTTCTCTGCTCTTTCCAGGTAGCAGCATTTCCTGATGTACCCACTGCAAAGATCTGTGCCCTCCCTCTTCGCATACAAAGCATCAATGCAGTTGCTTCCTTCACAGCATGATCGCTGCTGCTCTTCATATATATTCAGATGGAGAAGTAGCTTTTCAAAGTTTGCCTGGAAACTGATGAGGATTTGAATGCTTAAATGGACAATGCTGATTTCAATACAAAATGGTATAAAGAACACTCAGAGCTCCTGCACTGATCCCTCTCATATTGCATACGTGGCTCTGCTTATTCACCATTCACTGCACATTAGCATGCAGAGCATGGAACAGCACAGACACATTTAGGGAAAAATGTATCATTAATTTCTTTTCCTGTCCATGCAGTTTGTCTGACCTCTTTTCTGAACCTATTTTTAAATTGCTGGTGTGATCTGTATATCAGGTATACACCATTATGCTGCTGCAAGTGTCGGCTTGTCAAAACTGTGCAAAGCTCACAGGAAATATAGTGAGGTAGCATCTCCACAGGTCACCCAGTCCACACCCCAGGCCCAAGGCCAGAGCAGCCTTACTTAATCACTCGTGACAGCTGCTTGTCTAACCAGTTCTTATAATCCCTCCCTGGAGAATTTATTCCTGTGCTTTGCTTTACTCTTTCCTTCTGAATTTTCTTCTAGTCCCTCCACTTTGCACATCAGTCCTCAACATCACTTGTGAGCTATTGGTTGGAAGCACAGAGCAGCCTATTTCCTTTCTTTTGCCCTTGATACAGTACTTTTTACTTCAGCCTTGCAAGACTTTGGGACTGGTCTCGACTGTACCAACTTGTAATGGCCACACACTGGCTGCTAGGTCTGTGCAGAAGAAACCTAGAGTGAGGTATTAATCTGTTCCATTCACAGGCTGAGTGTAACACCTTTCTGTCAAGGAGCTCTGTCAAGAGGAGGTTTATTATGAGAAGCCTTTGTGTCCTCCCCCTTAGACCAAACCCCCATCGCTGCCTCTACTACACTTGCACACTTTGACCTCTGCAGAGCAGCAGTGCTCTGCTGCAGTGGGTTCAGCCAGGTGGGATAGTGGTGAAACCAGACAGATTCAACACAGCCACCCCCTGGTACCCCCAGAGAACAGCTATTTTCAGAAGGTAACATTTTGTCTTGTGCTTTTCATGGATTTATTCACACTATCCACACAACCGCCCATTCACCATCAACTCAAAAGTCCTTAGAAGGGATACACACCCTTAAAGAGGTGTTTCACCATGTCTAGTATGACATGAGATGTGGCTGGGCCCACAGACCAGAAATTATTGTTCTGTTCTCATAAATATTTCATAAAAGACTTCTCTTTTTTCCTGTTATCTTAGGGCAAAATGTTGCAATTAATAAGCAAGTTACCTAAACACAGACATGCAACTGAACCTCATTGATTTGCACAGCTCAACTAACAAATCTGCTATATAGCTACATCTAACGCATAGCTAAGATCTCCAGCTCTGCCTTTAAAAACCAGGGGCAGCAACACAAACTTCCTACATCCAGAAGAAAAGGGGAGGCAGAAAATCTCTGAGACTGATAACATATTTGACAGTATTTTTATCTGAGGATAAAAAACGCATCAGAACTCCAATTTCAGGGAGCAGTAACGTACTGTGTAACAATCACACTTATCCATATTGCATGTTAAGGTCTTTTAAATCGCATCTTACAGGCACAAGCCAAGTAGATATCCATAAGCTTAGGAGGAAGGCAGAACTGGTTAATTTAATGTCTACTGCTCCTATCTAAAATATTTATGGTGCACATGAGGAATTATTAATGCAGTACGTCTACCTGCACTGTCAGGCACACATAGCCCCTCACCCTGTCAAAGATGATGTGAATGCTCCAAGAGCCTTCACTTTGGCTGTAAAGGTTTTCTATGAGCACCTATCCCTCCAGGACCCAAATCCAGCCTAACACCCCCACCCCTGCACACATAGGCAATACCTCACCTCTGCTGCTCAACCAGCTGCTTCTCTCCTGTCCACTCCACTTCCCATAACATTTTTAGCACTGTGACATGCTGTCTTATGTGCTGTAACACATCGTACTCCACTCCTGTATCCCATTCCTTCTGCTGTATGAATTTGCCACCTAAACAGTGCTATAAAAACCATGTAGGCAATTATGTACAAAGACCTCCCCCACTCTCTTCCCCACCTTACCAGGCTGGCTCCATATTTAGCAATCACTACTCATCTCAGACATACTGAATAAAAAATAGCTACCTGCCTTCAGGGAGACATTCTGCCTCTTCCCAGGAGGCTGCTGAAAGTGGGACTCACTCTATTTACTGCTGTAACTACAGCTCTCAAGGTCGCATCCTTTCCCAGTGGTGCTGGTCAAGCTTAAAAGTACAAGAGGATGTGCTGTTCCTGAACAGGTTGACTAATTTCTTGGTGTACTACAGGAGCAATCCCCAAGTCCTTTCCAGCTTCCACCTCATAAGGCTCCTTATAGCCTGAACTGTATTACCAACACATTACATTACATTTTTTAAAAGGACTTAAATAAAAGCAGAGCCCTAAAGACAATTTGCTACAAAAGAGCCTAGAAGTCCCATGGCTTTGGATGCCAAAAAAGAGATGTTCAGTGAGTAGCTACAACACAGATCTCTTGAATGGTGTGTTCAAGAATCAGGTCTTTTGGTATTTCTCAATTGTTGATGGATAATTTTTGGTGAAGAAAAGTGAATTTTCACATGGCCACATGGTCACAAGCCAAGCCAGTGTTTTCTCCAGCTTTCTTTTAGTTATTGCTCCATAGGGAAGCAGAGAACGGCTGGGAGAGCTGCCTGCCCAAGTCCCAGCACTGGTTCACATCAGCCCTGCGTGCACAGATGGGAGAACTGGTACATCCTGCAGCTTGCAGAAACAGCACAAGGCAGCACAAAGACAAGAGGCGTGAGGTGCTTGTGCCAGCAGTACACGTGCCAAGCTGAGTTCTGCTCCTGCCATCCTCACAGCGGTGGGTTCAGGCTGATGCTGCCCTCACGGTGGGAGAAATGATAGGGCTAACAAGAAGATGCTTCTTGGTGGACAGGCAGACTCAGATAATATAAGAACAATCCTTTAAGCCTTTGCTAGTCATCACCTGCTGTGCTTTTCTAAGGTAAAAATCACCTTAGCTCTCCATAACTTAATTATCTCTGCAGTAGCCAGGAAGAACAAAGAAGTTGATAAGTACCACTTACTAAGGACTATGGCAGCTAGCAGTCTTTTGTTCCAAGTCCATTTTTGTCTTCTGCACTATTTTCACAAAGAAAAGAGGTTGTCAAGAGTAAGTTATACACAAGTCCAGAATCTATTGCTTTCTGAATGTGCTACAGCCTTGTGCAGCTGCAGCAAAACCCAGCCAAAACAAGACATAGGTCATGCAATAGCCAGGATGGAACTGGAGATCTCTGCTGAATCTCAGGGGTGTGTTGGCAAGTTTTGCTTATATTCAGAATCTTATCCTTGCAATATTCTTGGTGTCCTGAGACTGGCAGGCACTTGTGTAACTGTCCTCCCATGCAGATATTTAATTACATAGATAGAAGAAAACACTCACTGCTGTCGAGATTTGTAACCAGTGCTAAGATTGGTCTGGATGGATTATGAATGGAAACATCCATGTGTGTGAAACAACCAACCTATCAGCAGTAGACTTGTCCTCCAACAACAAGAGGAGAACAAGGTTAGAGAGCATATCAGTTCCACAGCCTATCTGAAGGCAGGCTGTACCCATAAAGATCCCCAAACAAAGAAACAAAAGATAAAGGCACTGCTCAAGATCTATGGAGATCAGAAAGAGCAAGACCCCAAGGTAAAAGGTCACTCCATAATAACAGGCAGTCCAAGAAAATGTAAAAAAAAAAAACAAAACCCCAAAACAACCAACCAATCAACAACCAGATGAAGAGGCTGTCTGTTGCAAAGAACAACTCAGATGACATAGTGAAGGCTTGACAGATGAGGTCCCTGGTCTCCCTGCAGCACACAACCAAGCCTGGCTACAACACTACATGAGGCAGCGAGAGAACAAGTGAGTGACACAAGTGTAAATGACCGAGAACAGCTGTGTTTAGCATAAATACAGCCTTTCCCTTCTATAAGTTCTCACACTGAGTTTAACTGTATTCATTCTGGGAGACACATCTTTTAGACCACCTAATCTTCAGGGCACTTCAACTTCAGGTGAAAACCTAAAGGCTGTATTTTGTTGAAGGATGGCCTAGCATGTCTGAGAAGTATATCCCTACATAATAAGCTTCCCCATAAAAAGAATGAAAAAACAACTGGATTTCATGCACTCTGGTGGTATTCACATGAAAAGAAGCATTCCTCAAAATCACACACTACAAAACATTCTCTAAGTGCTGTACTTTGCACACTGGCACAGAGCAGCTGCAGCAACAAACATGAAAGCATCACTTTTTAAAAGCATGTTTGTATTACTGAGAGCAGGTACCCAGGCATTCCGCAGCAAAGTTTCACCAAATCTTTGATCATGTCAGTGTGCCACCTTTGGAAGCTGTCCTTTTAGTCCTTAAATTGAAAAGGATTATGAAAACATACCAACGTTGAGAAACAAGTCCTCCTGAAAGATGAGGTTTTGAATCCATTTTCTTCCCTGTGAGTACACTGAAGAGATGCACGGGCAGGAAGAACTAGGGCTTTTGTCATGCTGAAAACTGGGTTTCTGACTGCCACTGGTGAAAACTGTCTCTGACCTAAGGGGTATCTGCAGCTGTCAGAAACCCAGCACTGAAAAGAAAATGAACTTGCCACAGCTAACACAGTCATAGGAATCTTCATTTTGCCTCACTGGGAACAGAGCTACAATAAATGAGAGAGGTCAAGAGGAATTTGATTTAGAAGAATACATTTCTATCCTCTACCCCTCAAAGCTATTCCCCAAACAATTCCTGTCTTTGCTGCAGGAAAAGAAAGCAAAGAAACTCCCCTCCCAATATGTTTCAAAAGAAAAGAGCACTCTCAGCTCTTTGTACTCTCAGCCCTTTTTGCTTATCACTTATGGCTCAAGACAGATAACTGCAATTCCCAGCCGTTTCCCAGAAGAGATCAATTCTCTCACCTAGGAATAAAGTGTCCAGGAACCACTTAATCACACTTTTCAGAGAAGTTGAGAAACTATCCCATCCCTGGCAGAGGGGCTGGCAAAGATGTTCCAGCAGCATTCAAGGTTAGAATACGAAATGTTAGACTTGTTCTAATAAAGACATTTGGACTGCAAGACAGGATTTTCCTTTCTTTGTTGAGCTGATAGCTACTCGCAACCTGCCTTCAGGGTAAAACAGCACTTGTACAGGTGAAGGATTTTGTTGGCAGAAATACTCTCTTTCTAGGAAAGCCCAATGAAAGCAGCCAGTGTATGCGATGACAGGACAATGACAGACCTTTCAGAGAATTATATCCCTTCCCAAGAGGGCAAACTATGTAAACACAAAAAGAAAGGAATTCTACTCTGCATGAAAGCAGATTCTTGCCTTGCATTGCCAAGGGACCAAACCTAATCACTAATCTTCTCCATCTCGTAGCGGAGGCAGAACTCCAAGCCACAGGACTGTGCTGGTGTAGCAGAAGTATTTCCCTGGAGACAGCAGCTCACGGAAGAGATAAGGTACATCACAGCTTTGGAGTGACAAGACTGCTATCACAGCCTGTGCCTCATTACTATTTCCAACCTTCAGCACAGATCTATGATGCCTTTCCAGGATTAGCCTACTTCTAAAGCTAAAGAAAGTCTCTCTTAATTTACAGCCTGTTACTTATTTAACGCCAGAATCACATTAATTGAGAGCATCTTTGGACTATCTCAGCATTTTAGCAGTACAGTGTACTTGGAATATCACAAAAGACTAGAGAGAATGTACAATGCCAAGTGTGGTATTTGGCTTAAACAGAGCACATTTTAAGTACAAACATCCTGGCCTTATACCTAGAAGCACAGAATCTGGTAGGATATATTACCTCCTTTTTCAAACACTGAGGGGGTTTTGGCTCCAAAGAATCCCATGAATGGTCATCTTAATATAATTATTATAATCTCCAGAAATGGGTGCAAGTAATGGAAATATAAAAATCAGAACTGGAGACAAGTCAGACCCCAAAAGTTCCGGCCTAAGGGTCCCCTCCTTTGCATAAGACCTCAATGCAATGAAGTGAGTGAGAACTTTTCACAGGACCAAAAGCCTTTTCAAAATACATTATTTTATGACACTTAGAGAAAACAAAAGGTTTGTTACCAAACGTATACATATTTACAATATATATTTTGATACCAAAAAGGTAATTTTGCTACTGGCATCTTCCTCATCACCTCTGCACCCCTTCCCCCAAACTAAAAGGCTATTTTGACACAGGGGAGATGGACAACTATTGTGCAATATTAAAAACTACTGGCTTATAATTTATTGCCAGTAATGAGTCTCAGCTATTCATCCTGAATTATTCTTCTAAAGGCAAAGCAGTTAAAAGTAATGGGTATCTGCTTCAGCTCAGAATAATGAGGACACTAAAAAAAAAGTATATAAACAGCTAAAGCATATGCCAGCTATGCAGGCTGAAAGACATGCTGTAATTGAATGGACAGTACACCTGCAGCATAGGCAAGTCAGAAAAACAGATCATTTATCATGCTGGGGGAATATTAATAGGTAAAAGAGGAACATCCCACAAGTGATTACTCAGTTCCTTTCCCTTGACTTACTTTCCCTCTGATCCATAGCTGTTCATGCTGTCCTCAATGGACTCATGGCTGGCTTGACGGACGGTCCGACTGGGCATTTCAACAGCCAGGCCAGTTTCTGTGCTTCTCTGGATGGCTCCTTTGAGTCTTCGACCATCCCCATCTAGGAACAAAAAGGGAGAAAAGGCAGTTAGCTGTTGCTCCCAGAGGCTTTTGCAGTGGCAAGCAGATACTCAAAACACACACAATGCCCCTACATACTCAATTTGTACTAATGAATTATGCACTGAGTGCAGGTGCATGAAGGCACAATGGCTGTACATGGAGCTACCCAGCTTGGGAACAGTAGTAACCATGGGCATAGCCAAGGCATACAGCCTGACCATACCTCAAAACGTTTCCTAAATCCCATGTTGCTGCTCAGAGGGTGCAGAGCAGCAAAGAGCCACAAGTCCTGGTGAGCATCAAGGGAGCAGAGGAAAGAAAAAGGCCAGGCAGCACCAGAGCTGGTGGGAAGGCAGAAGCCCTCCAAGATGGGCTAACAGAGGAATGGCTGAGCACCGTCAAAATGTTCCCTAATGGCACCTGGAAAGGCACCAGCAGTGGAAAACCCTGGAGAGGACTATTCCCCTCTGGACTCACCCTCAGCCACAGTGCAAAGGGAATTCAGGAGGTTCTGGTTCCTCCTGGGTGCAGTCCTCAGAGGCTCAGCCTTCTGAAATTAACAGCTGCTATTTTCATCCTCCACCTCTAGCAGTCTGCTTCTCAGAACAAACTATGTTATGCAATGAATATGCATTATTAATTGCTTCAGCTGGTGTTAGGAAGCTCCAGATTCCATCCCACATATAGCATTCATCCTGAAACACATCTGCTACGAGTTTTCTGAACAAAGCAGAATTATCTAAATCCTTTAAAGATGTCTCTCCATTAATTTGGATTCAGGCAACAAAACCTCTGACCAACAGAGCTCTCAAACTCACCAGCTTTTTGACTACCACCCCTGGAGAAGAAATGACCCAGCTATAGAATCTAGAGAACTTGGGATCCCCAAATGTTAAAAGAAACAATTCTTTCCCAACTGCTTTGGAAATATGAGGATATCTGTAAGGGCTTGCCTAATCCATGCAGAATGCTCTTATTTGTGTGTCAGGCTGCTTGACTTAAAACACTTTTCTTTAGATGTTCGACCATCCCCATCTAGGAACAAAAGGGGAGAAAAGGCAGTCAACTATCGCACCCAGAGCATTTCGCTTCAGATCTTGATGTGAACAAGTAAGATATCAGAAATGCTTTCTATTCTATTCCTCAAATTATACCTACTCTGAAATGCAAGACGAAAAATTTTGTTATAAATACAGCTATAAAGCCCCTTTTCCTCTGGTATTATGAGGTTTCCAACTGGGTAAAAATGTTGGCCCCAGGGCTCTGTACCAGCTGCTGTCCCCACATATGGTGCAGCATGTGTACGCACGTCCCCATGGGCTGAAAGGATGGAATATGCATGTTCTGGGTTAACATTAACTACAGTTTGTATTGTTTGTGTGCCTAGAGCAATGTATGAAGCACATTGTACAAATCAGGAAGTCACACAAACATAAAACATATTTTTAATGTGCTTCCAAAATCCAAACCTTCAGGCAAGAGTAACAATACAGGCGGCAACAAAAGCAAAACTCATAAAATGGCCTTACCAATTTCCCCAACTGCAGAACAGTTGCCTTTGATGTACCTTCTACATGCCTCACTCCTGCATCCTCTGTTGGGATTTGCAGGTTCCCTTCAAAGAGCACCCCACAGCCTTGTGGGAAGCTTTTATGGTTCATTGAATTTGCCTCACATTCACCTCCACAAACATCTTTTAGTCATCTACATACATCAATGTCCATCCCTCCCTCATGCCTGCACTCTCAGAATGCTCGTCCTTCTGTGCCTTTTAGGTTAGTCCTTTAAAGAGTCTTGGTATGCAAACAAAGTGAAAGCAGCACATGATATTAATGTAAGAAACAAAAATGCCCAGCTACCCAACTATGCAATATCTGGTTTATAAAAATATATAGTTTATAAAAATCTCTTATTTTCCCAATCTAGTGAGACATTCATACTTAGAAGACTCTGCATCCACATCTAGCAATAAATGAGAGGGCTGGGGCAGAGCAAGGCTTAAGAGCAACCCAACATGTTTGATGCCTTCTATTTGCCATTTCCTGAGACAAAGCTAAGGACATAAAGCAGAAGGGCCCAAAGACAAGGAAAGGCAGCACCACAGAGGACGGGCAGCACCAGAGTCCTGCACTGGAGATGATTAAGCTGGCACAGGCCAAGATCAGCTGTAACACCCCATGCACAGCTTTGTACCGCTTGCTTTCTATGACTGGGTGCTTTTCTAGTATTTCTCATTGCTTTGAATGAATTGGAGACACTCTGAAAAAGATGACGACGGGAAGAGATGACAAGAATCCTTTGTTCCTCCCTCGTCTTCCAGACAGAGATCCACAGCAATTCTTGCATCTCAGAAACCATCTCCCATTATTCTGGAGAAAGGTTTCACCAGCCTTCTTTCCCTTCCAGTCTCCTTTTGCCAGAAGTTTCACTTGAACAGGAGGGGAGTAGCGTGTTTCACCAAAACGACAAGCTCTCAAACCACTGTGGCCAGAGTGGAAACTAAAAGAGGGTAAGAGATCAGCACAAGCACTACTAACCCCATCAGAAATGGGACACAGATTCCTAAACTAACATATAAACTCTTTGGTTAAACTTTACCGTAATCAGTACGTAATAAAATCACAGTGGTTTAACCCCTTCAGTACACCTGGAAAAGGTCAGCACAGAAAGGAAATAAATGTGGACAAAGCTGCACTGCTCATATGCAGAGTGAAAACACAAACAACAGTCACCCATTAGCAACCTTTACTGGTCAGTACTGAGCATGGCATAGGGGTTGTGTCTCCTCCCTTACCTGAAACATTGTGCTTCAACACCTTTGCATATTAAGAAGGTAAATGATACGCAGGGTGTTGTGCTAAAAACATTTGTCTTCATTTAATTGTAGCAGTATCTGGAATAAGTAAGAGCTGATTGGCATTTTCTGCATGTCTCCAGATTTATTCCCTGCACCTTTTCCAATTAAACAGTAAATGGCAAAGGTTAAGCAGCCAGTCAGGCCTGCAGTGCAACAACATGCAGCTGAAGAGCAGGTTCTGCCTCGGGATGACCTTGGGAAGAAGGCATTTTTTTTCTCAAATACCCAGGACGAAGATACACATCACTCGCAGACGCTAAGAACCAGAAGGAACCAGTAGACTCTTTGCCAAGTTCTCTGCTGACAGGCGCTCAGATTTTGCTGTGTTCAGCCAAACAATTTAAATTTGGCCTAAGAATATCTTCTAAAAGCCATTTACTCTGGATTTGAAGACATCAAGAGATGAAGTATCAGCCATTTGCCCATGCAGCTTATTTTACTACCTGACATTTAGAGATGTGACTTAACTTTGCCTGGCTTCAGCTTTCACCCATCAGGTTTTAATGCCCTTCTCTACTGTGAGGGCTGCTTTGTGCTCTTGCTATAAAAACTCTTCTGCAGTGTAGAATCAAGTCATCTCTCAATCTTTTCTGACAAGCTAAACAAGAGGAGCTCTTTATGTTTCTCATGCTCTGGCATTTTTTAATCCTGCCCTTGAATATTTTTAATGACCTCCCCAGGTTCTAAATGCTCCTTTGAGAATGGACACAGGAGAACTGGAGACTGTGCTTTAGTGCAAAAACGTGTAGAGGTAAAATATCAGCTCGTACTCTCATCTTCAGAGCTTCTGGTTGCATCTCCGAAGACCACAGTAAGCTCCTAGTGCAGCACAGCACCTCACCTGGTCACTGTGCAGTCCTTGTCTGTCCTGCTGGTACAACCTTGTAGAAGATTATATTGAGAAACATATAAGAAAAACACATACTTGGAGAGAGAGAAAAAAGCCCAGACAGTTGTATACAACTTTTGCATGCTCAATACTATTTATTGCCTTTCTAACGTGCCTATCACCTGTGAATTTAGTGAGGGTTAAACTCATACTTGTTCCAAATCAAATGAAAATGCTGAATAGCACCAGGCCTTAAAAAAGATGCTCCTCCCTTTGAGGCTTTTCCTTAACAATTGCTCTATGAAATGAGAAGTAAGTTTTTAATCTATTTGTCACTATCATATTTTTTAGGGTCATGTTGTTCTAGGACAAAACCCTGACAATATTTACCACATTTACCCAGATACCTGCTTCTACTAAAACCCGATGAAAAAAAATGTCTGAAAAGACCCATTTTCCTTAAATCCTTCCTGACTGATATTAATTATATGCCATTATTTTGTTCTTTATTAATTGGATCTCATTATGTTTCCCCTAATTCTGTCTGAGACCAACTGACAAAAAGTTCCCTCCAGGCAACCCAGTAATGGACAAAGAGGAGTAAGGTGACCGTGTGAGTGCCCTGTGCAGAACAGGGCATTCTTTGGAGAGTTCCCTTCCTGTTTTCAGCTGTCAAGGCAGCTCTTCTCAAGGATGATGTTGCCCAGGGAAGCTGTGAATGCTCCATCCCTGGCAGTGTTCAAGGCCAGGTTGGACGTAGCCTTGGGTGACATGGTTTAGTGGGAGGTGTCCCTGCCCATGGCAGG
>JASSUY010019148.1:0-30852 GCA_032466535.1 Forpus xanthops | reverse complement strand
AATACAACAGCTCACTAAATAATTTCCACCCAGCCTGACCACCCAGTGCACCCCATCACTTTATACCAAGTCCGACCATGCAGTCGTCGTCGTCCCCCCCCCCCCCCTTCTGGGTCTCTGCTCTCCATTTCTTCATCCTGGACATGACATTCTGTGGTATGAAATACCTCTTTGGTCCATTTGGGTCAGGTGTCCTGTCTGCTTCCTCCCAGCTTCTCTGCCCAACCTGTAGCTGTGCCTGGGATTGTTCCAACCCGGCTATACAACCTTGCACTTGGCATGGTTAAACTTCATGAGGTTGGCAACAGCCCACCTCACAAGCGTGTCGAGGTCCCTCTGGATGGCATTCCTTCCCTCCAACGTATCAACAGAACCACACAGCTTTGTGCCCTAGGCAAGCTAATTTAATTTAAAATTCACCACCACGAAACTTTACCCATCGTGGAAATCCTGCACAAAGTAAGTGACATTACAGTCTTGTTCACCTGAACATTTCGGAAAGCATTTGAAAAGGGAGAGCTTCATGCCTGTGCCTTCAAAACTAACCAAAGCAGGTAACGAGTGCGATAAAGGCAATATGAAAACAGGGTTTGAGCCAGCAGCTCAACTATAACCTGATTTTATCTGTTGATAAATGCAAATTGGCACTCTCCCTTTGATAAATTGAATCAGGCTTTGATGAAATATACAAATCAATTGATTTGTATATTTAAGCTTTCTTGTACAAGTAATGTCAAACAAGACAATATATCCAGGCCCACTCTGCGTTTTATAAATCCTTTACCATGTTCTTACTTGGAGGTATGCATTTCATGGGAATTGATGATTTAGAACAGGTTCATCATTCATCTCACTGGAGGTAGATATGATAAATTGGTAACTACAGGCATCAACATATTTTTTAATGCTCTTGATCAATTGCTTCCCTCAGATTTGTTCTGCAGTGTAGGGTGGTTATGGTAGTTCACAGGTTTTAGTAATACAAAAGTGTTTAAAGGAACAGCTGCAGAGGGTTTTTTTCTCCATTGTACTGGGTATATACAGTGCATTATAAAATGCTATGGTATTCTTAAAAAGCCCATGAAGATTGCATTGAAGTTTAGACAAGACTGCACTGTCAAACATGCACAGTAAATGTCTTTCATGCTGTTTAATCTTGCTGCCCCAAATCTTGTAGTAGTAATTCCTTTAAAAAATCTATCCCGTAAGTTAAGATGCTCTGTACTCAGCCTATGGCTGAGTGGCAAGAAGTTGCAGATATGTTACCAGACTTGTTGTTGAACTGTTTTCTGGTTTCTCATTCTTTTCCCACAATGAAATCCCCTATAATGAATTCCTTCCTCTACCAATCTCCTGGAGATGCTTTCAGGTATATTCTCCCTTCACATATATTTCACAAATCTTTCTCCTTTAGGCTTAGAGTAATATTCACATATATATTCTAGATGATCCTTATAAAATTGCATCCTTTTCTGTTTGAATCACTCCATTTCTTTTTCAGATCTCAGCTGGATTTCTGTGACTGTTTTTTAGGACACAAGGTTCATTGAAGTGAATAGACATTAAAAGCCTTTACATTAGCCCTTTTTCCCTTGAGACAACTTTATCTTACCTGAATTAGGCCATGTATGCTCCAGGCAATGAGAGATGATCTAGTGGTAACAGTGGCACAGGAAATCATAGAGTCAGGTTAAGAAAGTGGGACTAATTAACCTTCTGCAGAAACAGAACTATTTCAGAGACAGCATCATGCATATGTCCTTGTACTACTTTGGGATAAAGTTTGTATCTCTGAATGATGTCAGGCAGTTGTACGCTGCAGCTTACTTCTAGCTGCAGCACTTGCACATCACATACCATTGCATATGTTCATGAGGTCTTTTAGGGGCCTCTTCTACCATAATGACCCATTTGACCCTCTGGAGCAAGGCCAACAAAGTAGAGAAAATACTCAGTGTGCCAGGTCCTATTTCTGGTGTCTGATTGTTTGAAAGCTATTAGGAAATGACAAAAATTCTTTTGAGTAAATAGTCATAAATTTTGTTTGTCTCATTTAACATCACCATTTAAACAGAGGTAAGAAAGGGTAGTATGCCCATAGAGGATTCTTAATTTTCCTGTAATCCCCAAAGCAAAAAACCTCCTGTGGAGCAGCTACATCAGCCATGTTCTGTTATATCCCATTGCTAGAGACATACCTTTTTTTCTCTTTCTGAGGCATTCATTAGTGTGATAGAGAAATGTGTGTTGCTAAGAGATTATGTAAAGGAGGAAGATACAGAGAAAAATATTAGCATCCTCTGTTGAGCTACTCTTTGCATTGCTGTGAGGTAAGCAAATGTTGCTCACATCAATGACTACTTAAAGATTGATCTGTAGTCTGTTCCTCATGGCAGAGCTGAATGCACAACTTAAAAATAGATGCGTTTTATAGCTCCTCTGTCATTTACCTGTTACGGAGCATTGTCTCATGCAACTTATGTCTCCCTAGATTACCCAAGTTTGAAAGATGAACAGATATGTTTCCAGAAAACCAAGAATTAAACACTTTCCTTCCTCAGAAGATCAGCCTTTAATTCATCTTATATCCACTACTAATCAGGCACCAAAGTGGAATGCTCAATTCCCACAAATACATCATATTTCATCTGTTCATGCAGTTGGAAAGAATTTCAAGTGGATATTTAATTCATTAGCCTGTGCTAGTGTTAATCCTAATAAAGAGTTGTCTGCCCTGAAAGACTTTCACTTTTGTCACCTTCCAGGATGTCCACCTCAATACTTTATCTTCCTTTCTCTTAGAAAGTTTCTTTCTAAAGGCAAGCTGAATCTCACTCCCTCATTTCATACATGTTAACTTTCAACAATTCATTCTTTCTTCTAATAGCCTTTCAGAAACAACTACTCTATTTCCTCCTCAGAATTCTCAAACTTACTTTTCTCTTTAAAGGCATATTAAAAGGTTTCCTTGGTTTTTATACATGTTCTTGTCAGATGATTGTTTTTTTTCCTCATTGCTGTAAACTGCCTGAAGTATCCCTGCTGATCAGTGCTCCTGCTGTGTTGAGTGAAGGAGAATGACTTTATAAATGGTGATCTTTCATGCTTATATGTGCTGATATGATCTTTTTGTGAAAGGGGCTGATCATAAATAGCCTTGGAAGTATATCTTCCGCCAAACTATATCTTCTGTGCAGGGAGATTTTAAATATAATTTAATTTCCCCTGTTTGGAAGATACTAATAATTTGTAGCTTTCTACAAGTTGTCTTTTGTCTCTGTCCCTATCTCTCCCCTTCTTTTGGGACCTGTGTTTGCTTGGAACTTTGTTAATTAATTATGTTAGTGTTGTCCAGGATGGGATGCTCCAGCACTTAAGTGAGAATAATATCTCAGCCTGAAAAGCAAAGCTTAGGTGGCTAAAATAGAACCAATCAACATGTACAGGAGATGTACCTGTTTCTGCAACAGTACTTTTAAAAAAAACATTGCTTAAGGTTTGCTTTTCATTGTAGATTGCTTAGGTTTTACATAATCAGCTGAAGAAATATATATTTCTGGTGGCTCTAGGATTCAGTGAGAATGGAAATAGTATCTGAAATTTTGAATGCAAATCCCAACTGAAATGAGATCCCAGTGTGAAGTAAACACATTTGTCATTAGTTACTGGCTAGCTGGATATCTACTCCCTCACAGCTTTGACTATTGGAAGTGAGCTGCTCCTGCTCCACTGAAACACTACATGCATGCAAGAGAATGTCAGTTTTCTTTTCCAGTCTGGAAATGCCAACATTTCCCTCAACTAATTTCTCTGGTTGGCTGAGTTTACAGCTTTATTTAGTTGGAGAACAATCAAATTTAGATTCAAGGTGCTGTCTAACTTGCTTCTCCTGACATGCTCTTCAACACTCCATCCTGACAAAGGAGATACTACATGGAAGAAAGGAGTTATCACTTCTGGTTTCCTGAGAGAAAGTGTTCTTCGGGTGCCTCACTTCTCTGCTTTGTCCTTTCAGCTACATCAGCACCAAAATATCAGTTATCAGAATTAGTTATTCATGTCGAACACTACTGACTTCACAGTCATTTAGAATAGAGTGGCTGCTTGTCACCCAGTCACTGAAAGTCATTGATCTGAGCATAGATCAGCCCCGATAGTATTAACTGTGGGCAGTTCACTTTTGCTCCAGCCTGTGATGCCACCCCACGCTGGTTACCTCTTTCCAACCTGCATCCATCAATGTTCTTCACTCCTAAAATTCTCCAACAGCAATTCCCTATGTGGGCAGATGTGGGAAGAATAAGAGTGGTAAAAGTAGAATATGCCTGAGAAAGAGGAAAATGGCAGAGGGAAGAAAATCTTGGGTATTATCTTTGGGGAGCTTGTGTAACATACCATAGTCTGCAGGGGCATCTTGCTCATTTTCATACTTTTATCTACATAAATTAATCCAGCACACATCTGGACCCTGAAATTTTTGAAACACATCTAGTCTGTGCCCATGTGGTGCTAAACCATTATTTTTTTTGCTTTTCTTTGCAATTAAATTAAAACTCAGCAATGTGTAGAAGTAGTTCCTTGTGCTCTACAGTTGTGACATTTGTCTTTTTGGCTGAGACAAGAAATTTAAATTGAGATGCTGAGGCTTGTGCTGAAGAGCGTGGTGTTCATAGCAAGGAACAGCTACAGTCCTCTGGGTTTCAGTGTTGAGGAGGCAAAGTTTCTAACATGTCACTACTGGGTTTCATATTCATTAGTGTTTGTTTGCACTGACATTATAACTGCCCGTTTTTTTAACCTTGTCAAGTGTTTTTCAAGTTTCAAGCAATTTTCTTTCATCAAAACACATTGAATTGTTCCTTCTCCATAAACGTTATTAGCTCAGTACGTGATCTGTAGAAGCACAGTTTTTGAGTCTGCTCTTTGTTGATTTCCTAAGTTACACAACCCAAAGAGCACCACATCACCTGATAATTCTTGCATTAATACTTACATTTGGCATAGAACAATACATGTCAAGAATGTATCGTTGTGAAATAATGGTCTCAATTGTTGAAGAAACACGTATTTCCCTCAATATTCAGGTTTTGATGAAAAATGGTAATATTGATGAGCATCTTATTAAATGCCTTGTTTCACTTTGAAAATGTTATGATTCATACAACCTCCTTAAAAATACAACATGTCTATTAAGCATCATGTATTATGAAAAATTTTATACGCACTAGATTGATACTAGATATTTGTACACATCCAATAAGGTTTTAGTGGGATATAGTAGATATTGGAAGTGGTGGATTAATTGTTACTAAGGAAATACTTTCTTGCTGTTACTTTTTCAAGAGATTTTAAGATGATACTTGTACTTGGGCTGAAAATACATGAGCTTGGGAATGCTTCATAATTTTGAGACCTTTTTTACTTCCAAAGATGACTTCAAAGTACAAAGGATCTACATTATAAGAAGTGTTATCAAAAATCTTATTTTGTGGGCAAGGAGAAAGCATGCCTCATATATATATATATATATATATATAATGCAGAGTTTATTTTTAATATAGTAGAATCTTAACAGTTTTATCATTAGTAGTCCAGATCAAACTATTACCAAAAGAATAAATAATAATATAGTTAGAATTCTTATACGCACACTTCCTGGTTTCTACTCTTTTTCTGGTGTTATGTTTCCCCTTTACCTGCTCTTCAGGGTGCTGAGATCAGTGGTTTCCTTCTGGCACTGGTGCTGGTGGGATGTTGTGTAGACTTATCAGCATCTGGAGACCTTTGCAGGGTGGCATAAGTTGCTCTTGTTGGTGGTTTCTCATTCTTCAGTCTAGGATCCACTTGGGGTCATTTCTATATTTTCTGTTATATTTTTTATGCTTTTTACACACTTTTATAGATAATACAGGACTGTGCACCTGCTCATGACAAAATGCTTTCTCATTATTCCATTTCTGCATTGGCTGGACTGCCCTGTCTCTCGGAGGAATGATGTTCTCACAGCCTCTCATGGACAGAAGCTTTTTTCTGGCCAGAATTATGTGATTTTCTTACAGCGGTGTGATGAAAACAAGCTCCAGACCTAAAGTTAGGGAGAAATTAATTCCTCAGGCAGATTAACAGTGGCCTTTGGAGGCCTTACTTACTGCATTTTGCATCAACTTCTGGATATTTGTGCCTAAAAAATGTGTTCATCCTGCAGGCCTAAAGCATTGGTTGTGCCTTTGAGATCTGTGATGCGCAGTAATGACAGAGATATTTTTTTTGTTTGCTTTTTTTTTTTTAATAAATTAGTAATCTCTAATTTTAGAACATTTGAAAAATGAGGAGTGAGTGGTTGCTCTGGGCTCCTGGGTTGAGAAGCTGATGTGTTGTTGGCCCTCTGGAACTAGGTAGTAGATGACCAGAAGAAGTAAGTGGCTGGAATTTTTCTATCTGGGTCCTGGCTAGTAATTACAGTCCTTCATTGGTCAAAGGCATGAAAATTACTCCAGTAAAAATGTGAATATGCAATCCTGAGGCTCTATAATAGGTGGCTTTTAAAAAAGGAAGAATAAGATTAAAATGTTTCTATGGCAAATAACAGCCCATTTCCTTAATATGCAAAGCAT
Organism: Forpus xanthops; assembly: GCA_032466535.1. Lineage (NCBI taxonomy): Eukaryota > Metazoa > Chordata > Aves > Psittaciformes > Psittacidae > Forpus > Forpus xanthops. The sequence continues at coordinate 24,238 of JASSUY010019148.1, read as the reverse complement.
TTATTTTTATGCAAGCTTTGCTTGTGTGGCTTCTCTGGACAGGAATCCAAAGCAGCTGTGTTTTTCTATCTGCTGCAGGTTATAATGAGCCATGCTCCCAAACTACTGAATAATATTTAAGGCTCTATTTTTAATCTTGTCATTCTTATCTTCTCCAAACTACCCAGGTTGTGTACTTCATTGATTTTAAATTGCCAATGGAATTAATAAAAAGAAGGAAGTGACAAAGGACAGAATCCTCTTGTTCCATAGTACAGCCAAGCTCTTATTATTTTAATTTTTCTCTTACCCAAAAAACGGAAGCAACTCCCCTCTCACTTTTCTCAAGTTTGAAGGATACAGAAGTATAAAAGTTCTCACTAGACTGAAGAAGCAATTAAAGAGATTGAAAATGCCTAGAAACCATATCTATGTGGGTAGCCTCACACTCGCAGGCCCTTGCTCGCATAGGGGACTTCAACCACTCTGATATCTGTTGGAGGGATGGTATGGCCCAGCACAAGCAATCCAGGAAGTTCCTTGATTGCGTGGAAGATAACTTCCTTCTGCAAGTAATACAGCAGCTGACAAGGAGAGGTACCATGCTTGACCTTGTGCTCACCAACAGGGAAGGGCTGGTGGGAAATGTGATGATCCAGGGTAGCCTTGATTGCAGCGATCATGAGATGGTCAAATTCAAGACCTCAGGACAGTGAGAAGGGCGTGCAGTAAGCTCACTGCCCTGGATTTGAAGAGAGCAGACTTTGGCCTCTACAGGAACCTGCTCAGTAAGGTCCCATGGGATATAGCCCTAGAGGGCAAGGGGGCCCCAAAACTGTTTGTTGATATTCGAGGATCACCTTCTGCAATACATCCCTACTAGAAGAAAGTGCTGCAGGAAGGCCAGGAGACCTCCTTGGATGGACAAGGAGCTGCTGAGTAAAACTTGAAGGAAAAAAGAGGCTTATAAAAGGTGGCCTGGGAAGAATACAGGGATGTTGTGCAGGAAGGTAGGGACCAGGTTAGGAAATCTAAGGCCCAGTTAGAATTAAACTTGGCTAGGGAGGTGAAAGATAACAAGAAAGGACTCCATTGGTACATTGCAAATAAAAGACAGACTAGGGACAACGCTGGCCCTCTTCAGAAGCTATTGTGAGATCTGGCTACCCTGGATTTGGAGAAGGCTGAGGTTCTTAACAATTTCTTTGCATTGGTCTTCACTGGAAAATGTTCTGACCATGCCACCCAAATCTTGGAAGTCAGACGCAGGGATAATGAGAATGAAGACCTTAGGCCCACAGTAGGAGAGGATCTGGTTTGAGACTATCTTAGGAACATGAATGTATACAAGTTCATGGGACATGATGAAATCCATCTGCGGGTCCTGAAGGAGCTGGTGAATGAGGCTGCTGAGCCACTGTCCATCATATTTGAAAAATCATGGCAGTCAGGTGATGTTCCTAATGACTGGAAAAAGGGAAATATAACCCCTATTTTCATGAAGGGAAAAATGGATGAGCTGGGGAACTACAGACCAGTCAGCCTCACCTCTGTGCCTGGTAAAATATTGGAGAGGATTGTCCTGGATGGCATTCTAAGGCACAAGAAAAACAACAAAGTGCTTGGTGACAACCAGTTTGGCTTCACTAAGGGGAAATCCTGCCTGACCAATTTGGTGGCCTTCTATGATGGGGCTATGGAACTGATGGACAGGAGTAGAGCAGGTGATGTCATCTACCTGGACTTGTGCAAAGCATTTGACACTGTTCCACATGACATCCTTGTCTCTAAGTTGGAGAGTCATCAATTTGATAGGTGCACCACTGGGTGGATAAAGAACTGGCTGGATGGCTGCATGTAAAGGATTGTGCTCAACGTCCAGCTGGAGAACAGTAACGAGTGGTGTCCCTCAGGGATCAGTGTTGGGACTGGTCTTGTTCAGCATCTTTGTCGCTGACATGGACAGTGGGATTGAGTGTGCCCTCAGCAAGTTTGCTGATGACACCAATCTGTGTGGTTCGGTTGATACACTGGAGGGAAGGAATGCCATCCAGAGGCACCTTGACACGCTTGTGAGGTGGGCAGATGCCAACCTGATGAAGTTTAACCATGACAAGTGCAAGGTCCTACAGCTGGGTTGGAACAATCCCAGGCCCAACTACAGGTTGAGCAGAGAGGCGATTTAGAGCAACCCTGAGGAGAAGGGCTTGGGGGTGTTCATCAATTTAAAAATGAACATGAGCTGGCAGTGTGCTCTTGCAGCCCAGAATGCCAACTGTATCCTGGGCTGCATCAAAAGGAGTGTGACCAGCAGATAAAGGGAGGTGATCCTGCCCCTCTACTCTGCTCTTGTGAGACCTCACTTGCAGTATTGTGTGCAGTTCTGGTGTCTTCAACATAAAAAGGACATGGAACTGTTGAACAAGTGCAGAGTGCCATGAAGATGATGAGGATACTGGAGCACCTCCCCTATGAAAATAGGCTGATAAAGTTGGGGCTGTTCAGCCTGGGGAAGAGAAGGCTGTGTGGAGACCTCATAGCAGCCTTCCAATATCTGAAGGGGGCCTATAGGGATGCTGGGGAGGAACTCTTCATGAGGGACTGTAGTGATAGGACAAGGGTTTATATTTTCAAACTTAAACAGAGGAAGTTTAGATTGGATATGAGGAAGAAATTCTTTACTCTGAGTGTCATAATGCACTGGAATGGGTTGCCCAGGGAAGTTGTGAATGCCCCATCGCTGGCGGTATTCAAGGCCAGGTTGGACAGAGCCTTTGGTGTCATGGTTTAATGGGAAGTGTCCCTGTCCCTGGCAGGGGGGTTGGAAGTAGATTGTCTTAATGTCCTTTCCAACCCTCACTATTCTATGATTCTATGATGTTCTAGATCCTACTCTCTGTGATTCCAGTGTGTTTGCAAAAAGGCTGAAGCTGGATGAATAATAAGAGGAGTTGGTTCATTGCCAGTCTGAAAAAGTACTGCTATGAAGGAAAAGTCTCTTTACTCAAAAGAGACATTTTCTGAAATTAAACGTCATTTTGAAGGAAGGAGTGTGAATGCTTCATTTAGAAAGCACTGGTATGAAGTGATCTAGCTTTAGCAAACTTGAAGGTTTGGGTGTGAAAATACACCAAGGATATGAGCGCCTTAGGACAAAATCACAGTGAAGGGCAAAGTGAATAGCCCATCTGCCTTTCATCCAATTCCAGCAATGCGGGTTGCAACCACAGTGCTAATAAAGAACAGAGCTGGAGGAAGGGACTCTGCAGTTCCCTTCACCTTGCAGGGAACATATGCCTGTTCTGTGCAGCTTGCCTGGCTTGCCTTATGGTGTCTTAGGACTTCGCAAAGCTCTACGTGTCCATTTCCCAGCAGCTCCAAACTAGGAATTTTCTGCTCTGTGCTTTCCCACTTTTTCCTTCTCTCTGTTGGCCTGATATTGCAGGGAACTAGGAAGAAATTTTACCTCTGTGGAAATTGTTGAATTGTGTCAGGATAAGTCCTCTGGGAGAGACTTCCTGATGCAGAGGAATTAGGCTGATCAGGCCACTTCCAAAAGATGCATATTCATCACTGATGTGGTATGTGGTGAGTCTGTCTCTGACATTTGTTCTTCTCCACAGAAGATTAGTTCCTGCTGTAGCAGTGAGGACTGTATTGTGAAAGGTATAAATTAACATCATCATGCTTACCTGCCATACCTTACCTCATAAATACATCATTTCTTTACAAAGTGTTCTTTTATTTTAGTGGGACTCTTCCCTTCAGCAGATACAGGTTTTACCATCACAATACCACATCTTATTCCGTGAAGCCTTTACAGAGTATATGTCACAAGTTTAATGGATTAAGAACATAACTATTCTTGTCACAGTAAAACTTTGACTGATGGCATTTGGCCATTTTTATTTTTCACTTTAAAAGGAAGCAACCAAACAAAACCCAACGTATTTCAGTACAGAAAATATTTTAAAACCCACCACGCCCTGCTAGGCTAGAAATCTCCTGTCAGCTGCATCTCAAAATATCAAACGTTACTGATATTTTGCTTGAATTTCTTGCTGGGTAAGAAATGCCTGGGAGCAAACTGGAATGATCTTCTATCAGAAAGAGCTAGTTCCCTGTTGGGATTTATACTTTTTTAAGTGTAAAGGGTGTTAATCTAATGTATTATATAATCTAACAATTTGTTTCTATATGAATGTATAATTTACTTGGACAGGGGGAGAGAAAGATTACTAATGTGTTTTGTACGAATATAGAATCAAACTGACACTGTGTATTTTCTTTGACTGAGAATATATTGCATTGAGGTGGATTTTTTTTTTTCCAGATAATATTTCTTTAAAAATTGCAGTTTTACTCTGGTTGAACTGGTGGCAATGAGGGATAATGACCAGAATAATAAAAGTAAAGAAAAAATAATAAAACCTGAAAAATTAAAACAATTTAGTCAGACATTTTCAAATAAATAAATACATGTTCAAAAATGTTTGGATTATAACCTATGCTGAAAATTACCAGGAATTAATTCAAAGGATGGAAAAAAAATGGGTTAAAGATACACCCCTACAAAACAGAGTACAAAATTCTTCTTTTCTAGAGTTGCTTACAGCTTTCTTCTGACTGTTATTTCTCATGTTATTTCTCTCTCACTGCATAACATTAAAATAAGAATCATTTGGAATCAAATCCAAATATATATGTGCAGGTGTATTTTTTTGGCATCTGATAGTTGAAATCAATTATTTGCTGAGTTTGTTTAGGAGATCAATGAGTACTGTAAGTCTACAGTATGGCTGTGATCATGACACTTTCCTTAACAAATGAAGTTAATAACTCTGCACTTATATATTGAGTTTTCCTAAGTAGTCAGCCCCATGCTGTTTCCTGTATTCTGTATGTGTTGCCTACATGATTGAGTATTGCATTAGCCCTGAGATTTGCAGGGATGAATTCAACTATATGTGATAAATACTGCAGATAATGTATGGCCATGGGTATTACTTTACTACCTGGAGGGTGTCTACAGGGTACTGAAAGGCCTGGTAAGTTGAAGTAGAAAGCCAAAACCAGAGGAAACTGTCAAAATAGTTCAAGAGCATTATATGCATTCATCCATGTACTCAGAAGACATTTATTTTCCCCCTATGCCTGCTGATATAGTTCAGGGAAACAGTTCATTCCGAATAACTAGGTGAACCTGTCTTATAGGAGGTGGATACTGTTTATGAATAGAAGTTCCCTATAAACCAGCTTTCATCTCCTTAAAAGTCATTGGCAACTTCCAGAAGGAGGATATACCTTGCAATGTGGCAGTAGTAAGGAGGAATGTGAATAGGGAAAAATATGCATCTTCTGATAGCAAATCCAGCATGAAGTTGGAAGAGGAAGAAGAAATGTTGGATCCAACCCATCACTGATATCAAAAGCAAATGGAGGTGGTGGATTTCTCAGCTTTGACTTCTATCAGGTATACAGAAAACTCTTTGACTTTCCCTTATTTTCCTGGGGGCAGTGATTAAGGAAGCAATGGATCACAAAGTAAGTATCTTTAATTATGGTGAGATGCATCAAGGTATATTAATATTAATGAGCTTGAGGGGTAAGTAGAAGAGAGAAAAAGAGGTCCCCTTACCTTACCTCTTCACATCTCAACATGACTTCCTTTCATGGCTTTTTTGCCTCAGTGTCCTTATTTGTCTACCTATAGATGAATCTGTGACTCTAACAAAACATATTCCAGGAGGGAGTTAGTGGCTTAATATTTTTTGTATTCGTCATAGTGCTGGTTGCCTCACCAACCCACAGCTAATAGACAGAAAAGACTGTTTCAGCTTTCACATGTCAAGAACTTCTGAAACATAAGCACCCGGGCATTTTTGTTGTTGTTTTGGGAGTCTTTTAATAATCAAACAAAACAATCCTTTTTACATTCACTTTGATTTATTTAAAAGTTTCAAACTGGGTTTAATTTATTCTCTGATTAAGAAACACCTATTCTAGTCCTTCTCTAAATTGTCTTCAGAGGATGTGTAAACTCTGTATATAAGAGCTGGTCAAAATGAAGCTAAGTATTCCACAGAAAATTATGAAAAAGGAATATCCTCACATGAAGTTAGGCACATGAAGTGTGATTACTTACAATAGCTTGCAAAAGATTCTGGCTAACCTGTTTAACTAATACGTCTATCACCTACTGCATAAATTATTTGAAACTAATTTTTCCCTTTATCTGTGAAGATGGTCAAAATGTTTTCATCACATCTATTACCTATGATTTCCCACTTTCAGATTTCTGAATTTCATGCATAAATAACCTTTTTTCACTGCTGTGCTCTGCACTCAGGTGGCAGTAGCTAAAACAACAGTATAACACATCTAATGAACTCATTATTTCTAGCAGGTTTCAAAAGCCTCTCCTACTCACCTAATACACTCATTGAAGATCCACTTATCTAATGAAAGCAAAAAGTGTCTTAAAGTTTTCCTGGACCTCTTCCCAGAAAGTGGCCTCATCTTGAGGACACTTGAGCTCACTTCTAAGTGAGCTTTGTTCGCTCTGAACAGGCCATTGAGGAAAGGACTAGATTTCACCTTCAGAAAAAGATTATGCCATTGTGAAGGCTCTGTTTTAGGTGGCAGGCTGTAAGTGGTGTGCGAGAGCTAAAAGCATAAACTTCTGCTGCTTCTGTTCAAGAGAAACTTCTGCAGCTGGCCTCAGACTTGAGAAACCTGTTCTGCTCCTCTTCCTTTCCATGAGCATGGTATAATAGCGGCATAGTAGTCCTCCAGAATTTACTCTCCCCTTGTAAAACTATCCAAACACCCAAAACTATAGACTTAATCTTTTTAAAGAAAGTCCCATCTTAATATAACTTATGAAGATGTCTAAAGAAATTCATGTACCTAAATTATTGATAGGGGATTGCAGACCTTTATGTAAAATAGATAAACGTACATTTCTAAGTTTTATGTTAGCTGTTAATTATCCACTTTTTAAATTAAAAAAGCTTTTTATCAATTTAGCTCTGTCTATAGAATCCTGAAAGCAAGAAAAAAAAAAAAACAATAAAAACCAAAACCCAAAACTGTTAGGACTTTCTGGGTGATTAGTGGCACTGACAATAATCCTAGTCTCAAATCTCAATCCTTAGAATAAAGGAAGATCCCAAAACTCTTACTTCCCAGACATGGCACACTTCCAGAATACCAAATCAAGGTGGCAAGGAGTCCTTCACAGAGTATCTTCAGTGGCCTGCATACACAGATTAAAAATAAGGCCAGTTAAAGCCATCAGACATTTGCAGAGTTAATGGAGGGTTTATTTCTTGCTGTTTACCCTAGTGCTGTGGCACTAAACTATAGATTTGGGCTGCCTCCATTCCGAGAAGGACTCATCAGGTACTTTGCCAGTCTAGCAATTGCCAGGAACCTGTAGCTCCAAATGACTTCAAGCTGACATAAATCTTTTTGAATGGTCTGCTAAAGTTTGCAGCAATGGTTCCAGAGTATTCTAGCCAAAAGTTTTTGTTTTGTTGTTTTTTCTCTAATGCCATTAACACCACTATCCTTTTGTTCCTGGAATGTTTTCCTGCATTGTACTGTCCTGCCATTCTGGTGGTTTTGATGCAGTGCCTAGTTAATTAGCATTCGATCTGTCTTCCTGACACTTTGATTCTGGTCTCATTACATTATGCAAATCTGCGTCTTGCTGAATGTGCCGCATTTTAGGCCACATGCTGAAATAATCAAAACCCCTCTGCATCCCATTGTTGTTGTCCTCTCTATTTCTGGGGTTTATTAATTTCTGCGTATGTGCCTGTGGATGTGCATGTGCAATTTCTAATTTAGAAGCAATAGAAATCTTAATTTCAGTTCTCATATAAGCAGTAACATTACCATTCTAAGTAGATGGCATGAAATGACCAGGTTTAATTTCCTAAGCATTTCTGCCTGAACCTCCTCTTTTGCAATACATATTCATCAGTCTAGTACTGAGTATCAGCTCCCCTCTTTCATTGGTGACAATTTTTTTTTCTCCCAGACAGAAATATCTGAAATGGACCATGGGCCTAATGTTGCTAACTGAGGTAAAAAGCCATTATTTCAACATCTAACAATTAAATATGAAAACGAATAATAAACCTGAAGCTTGGGGCTTGAAATTTATGCTTAAACAACTCAGAGAAAGAAACCATATGTTGTCACTCTGTCACCTGCACATAGTAAGAATAAGATCAAATAATAAAATTGTTTGTACAGTATGATCTCCAGTGTACTCGGCATGTTCAAAATACCTGAGAAAATTGACTGTTCATTCAAGGACATTTTCAGTCAGAATCACTTATAGACAGACTGTTGCATACATACCCCCTGAAAGACTGAAGCCCCTCAGAGAACTTCATAACTGGATTTTTTTTTTGCAGGCAAAAGTTGAAGCGAGGTTCTTGGCAGCCTAGTGAACTGTAGGAAATCCAACAGTGACCTGATTTCTGGCTGCCAGTTAGATGCCATAGCAGGATTAGTGGAGTTAGGATCAGCAGGATAACCGTGATTGCACGTAAACTTGCATTGTTATAGTGCCACGTTATTTTCTCTTATTAGTAATGATGACTGCATCTATAAGCTTTGAATAATGAAAACAGGCAACTTTTAAATATGGCTAACACAGAAAATTGTCTGCCCATCAGAAATCCCTCCTCTGAGTTAGACTTGTTTTCTTGGCCTCTAAAAGCAGATTTCTTAACTAGCTGCTAACTTCTGTATTCTCTCTTTTTACCCTTTAACCCTTTGGGAGGCCCTTACAGAAGAGCAGATGCTGGGGGAGAAGGTCTTAACTCTTTGCTGGGCCAAAAAGAGGTGTTGGAAGATAGAAAAATAGGCAGTGCACTTGCATATATTCATGAAAGATGTTTGTCGTTAGTGATGCTATTTTGCTCTTCGTAGGTGAACAAAGACCACAGAGGCTCTCTCTCCTTTACTGTGCTTTTATCCAGCAAGAATCAACTATCATATATACTCTGGACACTGGCAGTATCAAAGCAGTATTTGTTTCTGTTTCCTTCTCTCTTTGAGCTGCTACAAGAGAAGCAGCATTTTGAAGGCAAAGATGAAACAAACTTCATTGCCTTATTTGTCCTACTAGAACCTCTCTGAACAGAATGGATCAAACTGCTAATTACAAGTCAGCTTACACTCAGAGATTAAAGAGAAATTGTTACTGACGAAGGAGACTTTTATGTATCTCCCCTTTCCAGAAAAGCTGGAGGGTACGCCTAAATGAGTAAAATAGAGTGAAATGACAAAGAACATGCTACATGTTGGAGATTTGCACTGATCTACAATGATGAAAGCAACAAGATCAGCAGCAGTCAGACAAATAATATGATTTGCTAATTCTCTGAACAGGTCTGACAATATTTCCAGCTCGACAGCAGACAGTTCAGACATTTGAATGATAAATATACCTGTGTTATCTCACTATTGGTGATCAGAAATTCAGATCCAAACATGGTCACTCTGAGCTGGTCATGAGTAAACTAAGATAAAAATTGATGGAAAGCACCTGTAAGAATTTCTGAGAGAAACACAAGTTTAGTTTCTTTCTCATGTAGATGTCTAGGAAAGCATAAAGGTTTAGAATAATTAAGGAAGGTAAGAAAATTATTTGTTGCCTCCATTATGGCTCTACTACAGCTGGAGTATGATGGAAATTTCAGAGGTAAGATGAATAGTTTCCTAGTAGGCTGTAGGCAGGTGCTTGGTTCAAAGCATTGCTTTTCTTTTGTGTCCAGTCTTTCATAGACAGGAAAGCCTGTATATCCTTCTGACAGATATAAGGAGGAATCCACGGTCAGACATCTCAGCAACTCAGTCAGCAGGAGAGGAATGTGTTACTCCTCACTGGTCAACCTTTAACCACTGTTTTAAAGGACATCTGACTTTTGCGAATTACCTGCAAAATCCCTTTTTTTGTTTGTTTGTTTGTTTTGGGTTTTTTTTTGTTCTTTTTGTTGTGTATCCTTTCACACAAGATTTGATGTCTCCTCACTATAATCCCATAAAGCACTATTGGCTTTTCTGATAAGCTTAGGAATATGGGTTAAACTTGTAAGGCATTTGAGATCTCAGGTATCATTCACCACTGTCCTGAAAAGTCAGTGAGAGTCATTAGGTTGAATTGAAAACCACAGAAGCATCTCTCAGGGTTAAGAATCAGAATCTACTTTCAGGAATTGTCAACCTGTTGTTTTCAGTGATCTTCTGTGGCTATGAACTTGAAAGAGATGTAATTGCTGACAGTACAACTGGCAGTATGCATTTGCTGCCATGGTCTGGACAAGATTCCTGTTGAGATGAACAGCTTCATATTGTTGGAGATCATACAGCTGATGGGGAAAAGGAAAAGATAAATGAACTCTTGGCCAACTCGCTTGTTGAATGAAACTGCGAGTTTGAGCCTCTGACAGAAGCAGTTAATTAGGAAATCATTTATGCACTGATTATCAGCACTGCTTGCCTAAAAACACAATGCGTCACTTGTATAAAAGCAAACAGAGTGTAACTCCATAGTGTACTTGTGTTGTCAATTACTTGCCTAATAGGCTTATAATTGAAACTACTATTATCATGTAGTTCCCATGATAAGACATAAACACTGTATAATAATGTATGAAGCCCTTCCAAGTCTATAGAGAGCATATATAAATCATGTAATCAGTATCAACTTCTTTGTGAATCCCAAGGATTGATTAAAAATAATGACACTTCCCCAAGGAAATCTTAACAGAAGCATCTCTAAACTTCAGGAACTTTTGGATGAGAGTTTGGATCTTGAAATAATGGCTTTAAGCCAGAAGTTTTAAAGACTAATCCCAGGATTATGAATAAATTTACAGTTTCCCTCAACTTCATAGAAGTTTGGACTAGGCCTTTAAAAGACAAATCATGCACATGTCCTGTGCAGTACTTCACACAATGGACTTCATTGACAAAAAAACAAAAAAAAGTCTGAAACCAGCTTCATTGACTTTCTTACCAGTGACAAAGCAATGTTCTTTGTTATTTCATTTGTTCTATAACTTTTCCTTTCACACTGCTTGGAATAGGAAGAAAAGGCTCAGGTGGCTGGTATTTCTTTCACTCCATCTGTTTCTAGAGAAGCAGTGGGGGGTTAGGATGAGCTGAGCAGTTCAAGGAACCACATTATCCTTGCATTATTCCCACAGCATAACCGAGTTAAGAAAGCAATCACAGACCAGATAAAACAAAAAGAAAGGGGTTAGGATGTATAGAGATTTAGGCATCTTACTGACTAAATCACTACAGTTTTAGCATAATCCTCACAAATTTGGCCACCAACCATAATTAACACTTGAAATGAACTGCAGCTTTTCCTCTTACCAGACATTTTTTTCTGCCTGTGAAGATAAGCATAATCTCCACTTGCAAAAAAATTGGTGAATCAAGCACTTATTCAACTTATTGGTAATGTCACTGAGAGCTTATATAGATAATAAATGCCTGGAACAGAGGAAAAAGAAACATACTTATCCCCCAGATAAAAACTTTGACAAAAAATCCTGACCTTTCTTGGTTTATATAAGTCATTTAACTAGTCACTTCTCGCACCATATAGCAGCTAAGTTAGCTACAAGAGAGACTTGAGCCATTTTTCTCATGAAAAGCCCAATGAGTTAGTGATTAACTACTGAAAGTAATCCTGATGAAACAGAGTGACCTCTTTCACTTTCTTTCTTCTGTTTTAATACCTTCATTTAAGTAAGGAAATTTGACTTTATGGAATATCCAGTCTTGCTCAAAAATACAAGACTTCCATCTCCCTAAATCCTCATGATTAAACAGAATGACTTATTCTGCTTGAACCTAATTTGTATAATAAATTAGCCATTTCACTGTAGATTCCAAAATGATAGTTGAGCCAGTTAACAAGTTCTACTTCTTACTGCACTACCAATTCTGAGCTTCAAATAAATCCTGGATGTATAAAGTAGACTTCGATTTTTCCTGTTTCTTCTGGTAAAATGTCCTACATATATATCCTCCCTATCAAATGAAAACAGTTTTATTTCCTTTATATCTCACTTAAGTCACCATCCCTTGCTGTCATCACACACCTCTTTTGAGGACATTGAGTTGCCTGTGGGCAATTTTCAAGTCAGATAGGTCTGACTAGATCCTCTGTGCCAGTTTCTTCTGTGGTCTTGCAGATCACAGGACCAGGCACAGACTTTTCAGATGGGCTCTCCCTGGAGATGTGGTCATAAGGTTGTAGTCTTTGGCCTCCAGAGCCTGCCAGCCACTGCATCACACCTCTTTAGCTTCACCAGGTGTCTACTGGCTTCTCAAGTGTATGTCTTCAGAGATACAATGCACAACAAAATAAATTAAGACAAAGAGCCTTAACAGAGAAAAAAAATCAACACTGGAAACACTGAAGAGTTGAATTATCCTTGAAGAAGCCAAGAGCCAATAAGGGGTTGATCATGTGCTTTTTCCACTTGCTGTCTTCATGTCCGTTGTCCTCATGCAAAGTGTGCTCCCCACACCAGAAGCAGTCAGTTCTTGAAAATCAAACTATTTCCATATTGTCATGGTTCAAGTCATAAATCACTCTGCCAGCCCACTCACTCCTCCCACCTTCTTCCCCTCCACTTCGGGGAGGGGGGGGGAATGGGGAGAAAAACCGAAAAATGTAACTCCCATGGGTTGAGATGAGAACAGTCCAGTAACTAAGGTATAACACAAAACCACTGCTGCTACCAACAATAATAATATCAAGCCCGACTACGCAGTGCACCCGCCCACCCTACCTGGTCTCTGCTCTTCGGTTTTACATCCTGGGCAGGACGTGCTGTGGTATGGAACACCTCTTTGGTCTGTTTGGGTCAGGTGCCCTGTCTCTTCTTCCTCCCGGCTTCCCCTCCTCTCTGGCAGAGCATGAGGCTCAGAAAGTCCTTGGCCAGCCTAAACATTCTAAGCCATAACTATAAACACTCGTGTTATCAGTGCTGTTCCCAGGCTGAAAGTCAAAACCACAACATTGCACCAGCTACTACAAAGGAGAAAAATGGCTGCTACTGCTGAACCCATGACACATATCATAGTATGATTTGGGTTGGAAAGGACCTTAAGATCATCTTGTTCCAATCCCACTTTCATGGGCAGGCATGCCTCACACTAGACTGTTGAGCAAGACTGTCCAACCTGGCCTTGAACACTGCCAGGAATGGGACATTCACAGCTTCTCTGGGCAGCCTGTGCCAGTGCCTCACCACCTTTGCAGTAGAGAACTTCTTCCTTACATCTAACTTGAACTTTGAAATTTCACTTCCTATACCTACTCTCAACTCATGTCTTCTTACAACCACCTGCAAAAAAAGTTGCTCTTCCACAGATGTGACACAGAAACCAGCAGAAAAACTCTCTGAGACTAGGGCAATAACCAGTTGTTCTGGTGAAGTCTAATGTGTGTTTTTTGGTGGACAGGTTGCTTGCAGAAATAGTTTGTAGCTTGGGCAGGAGAAGTGAAGATGTTCTCAAAGCATCATGAAAAGCAAATATTCTACATAATCTGACACAAACATATCACATGCCGTCACGGGACGCTTGCTTAAATTCTTGATATTTCAAGGATTTCCACAGTATGTATTTGCACAGCCAAAGAGTATCAGGACCCTGATCTTGGCTGAGTCTTGCACAGTTGGCTTAATTCCATTATTAACCTTGTTTGTTGCACCCCATTCTTTAAGCACTTTGTGCCAAATTCTGATGTGAAAGTGGGAAGTGAAAATAAGATGGCCCTTTTAGTCAACCCATTTGTAGCGTTTGTCTCTCCCAGCTGTGATGGACAAAGGAGTGAACTGTCCCCAGATGTCCAGCCCATGCATCTGGGCAGAGATTTCAAACCTCTGGCAGATGGTCTGGAGATTTCTTGTTCTGAGGATAAATATCCTGCCTGCAGACAAAGGAGGAATTTGCTTTTGCAGCTTGGCTGTCAGAAAATTCTGTTTCAGAAGGGCATACCCTAAAGGAATAGGTGACGAAAAATGTGGGATGTAGATGCAGACTAGAAGAGCTCTGACCTTCCTTAGAATATAGCTTCACATCCATATCCCCACGACAGCACATGCTTTGTTCCCAGCTATGCTGCTCTCTGTCCTGTGCCACCCAGAGGAGTACAGCTGTCTTATTTAGCTCATTTAAACTTTACCCATTAAATCAGATGCTACAGCACTGCTCTCTCAATGCCCATTTGTCAATATGCTTCTGCTTCCCTGAACTGAATACAATATTCCATATGCAGTCACAGCCAAGCTGTACAGGGGAAAATTATTGGCTTTATTTTCTTTCTCCACTACGTAATGTCTCTGACCAGAGGCTAAGATTGCACTGCTCTTCCTTTTGCTGCTATATCACATTGCGAATTCATCTATGATTTCTCTATTGCTGGCCCTCAATCTCTTTCAACACTACTGCTTCATTCCATTGAATATAGCATTAATTTTTTAGTGTTTATAGACCAGTAGGAGCTATTGTGTGAGAGGTTGAACTAGACCATGTAAAGACAATGTAATAACGATGCTAGCCAGACAGAGAAAACTGATGATTCAAAAATAGAACAGAAAGGAGGAGCAGGCTACAGGGTTTGGTGAATAATAGATCTTTAATTTCTGTGGTAGATCAAAAGAGATCTAAAAAAAATCTCTCAGCTTAAAGGTAACACACTTTAAAAAAAAACAACACAAACCACAGAAATCTAACATTAAAATAATGATTTTGAATTTCACTGAGGTATTTTGTTTAACTTGAGAGTAAAAGCTTTGAGATTTTTCTATTTTTATTTGTGTTCTTTTACTGCCATGTAATAATTTTAAAATCTCTTCTCAAGGGAAAATATTTTTTAGCTTTAAATCTCTTTTGTTTTCATTCTTCAACAAAAAATGTCAGTTCAAAGACAAAAGTTTTAATAATTTTTATATTTTTTTTTTTAATGCCTTCTTTCAAGTTGATAGTGTTGGCTAAATCTGATATCAGTTGCTGACTTCCAGTACCAGTTTTAGTTTCTTCAAGACCAGCTTTGGGAAAACTGACTGTTAATTCGGTGTTCACTTAAATACATAAAACATAGATAGAGGAAGGAGCTGAATGACTGAGGGTTCAATGAGAAAGTGAGAATTAAAAGGAAGGAATACCATAGACAGAGAAAATGGAAAAAGGAAAAAGGGTAAACTTAGAGGAAGAATTTAAAGACTCACAGGGAGAGAGATAAGGATAATATGCTGGAGAGTGGGAATGATTTTAAAAACACCACAGACTATCTGTTCCCACCCAGATTTAGGAAAGTATTGAGTTTTCTAAGTCAGGTGTCAGGCACTTGCACTGCAAATAAAGGGGAAGAAGAATCTTGACAGGAAGAGCTGTCCCTGGGATCAAAATATGTATTCAGATTGATTAGCATTTCTTCAACTCAAGGTATATGGTGCCAAAGGTGACCAGACGCTTTAACCAGGCATTCTGCTTAGGCACTTAGTGTTAGGTGGCATTAAACTAGCCAAAGCCTTTTAAAAAGTACATTTATATCCTTTTGATCCATGGTCTCTTCCTGACATGTATTTGGTATCTAAATATGGGGCAAAGGCTGGTGAGCTGGGATGCTTTATTTATAGTGTTATACACATAGTCACTTCATAGCTAATGGAATAAAAGGATAAATTACATGAAACCTTCATAGTTCCTTGATGAAGATACGCAGCTTGCTAGTGATAGCAGTCAGGCTACTGACATGGGTATCCAGGTCTTGCACCAATGATACCAAAAGGTACTGGCTTATATAATCATACAAATTAAAACTACAAAATAGCTCTGAGTGCCCTAAAGAATCAATTGTCCTTAGTTCTGCTGACTTCTTGATCCTATCAAGAACGATATTGTCTTTTCTTTAGGGTTTTGCAATGGGACAGAGAAGCCAACACGCTAGCATCTGTATATTTTGGTTGTAGATCTTGGTGCCCAGAGGAAGACAACAGACTATTACAACAGTTGTTTGTTTGGCTCTAGGCTGCAGTGTGGACCTGATTTAGATTAACTGTCTAGGCAATCCTTACATTTGGCCTTCCTGGTACAAAATGTTCTTAACTGAGCACTGGATTAAAAACAAAGTTGTTCCAAGCTCCAGGTTATTTTCCATATCTTCGCTTCATTAGCTTTATGCCCATGATATTGTAACTGCTATTTTCTAAGATCAATGCTTTCAAGACATTTATTCTGCTGCTTACATCTTCTGAAAAAGTCATGTGTCGCCTACCACTGACCTCTCTGAAATGTACGTATGAGGCGCATTAACACTGCTAAACTGGCAACAGAAGTAAATAATAGCTGCTGTAAGACTTCTGTGTTTGATCCTTTTTCTGTTCATATTACTACTCAATTGCAGTAATTGCCAGATGCTTTTTATTTCCAAAAGAAAGCTGACTTACAAAATAATCTATGTCTGCATTTTTCCAAGTGAAATCAGAGACAGCAGGCTGCCATAAAGGTTCAACATCCCCTGCTTTGAAATAGAACAAATGTTCCCATGGTATGAGGTATTAAGTTCTTTTTTACTGCTGAAAGATTAAATCCTTGGATGCCAACCAACATCAGCCCACTAGTTTACTTATTAGGACCCACTATGCAAAAGCTGCAGACCAATGTTCACAATTCCAGCATGAGAAGCTCAAACAGCAGTTTTCTGCAGGATCAGCCTGTACTCATCCCCAGGGAATGCTTGCCTGAACATGTTCTTATCTGCAGGAATCTCTCATCTCTGCCACTGAATCTCACCATTTTCTGCAGTGACATAATGACAGTCCATGAAGAATACTTTTCTTTAACTGATGTTGGACCTGAAAAACATCTCCCTTGTGTTTGTTCTGTGTATCCATTGCTCCATTGCCAAGAAGAGTATTTTTGATAACAGATATCAAACCAGCTGATAATGAAGCTTTTGATTAAAATTAATTTAGAATCATCTAGCCATAATAACTACATAGTTATTTTAGTGGTTATGATATCTTTAGTGAGTGACATCTCATCACAGAGGCAGATTGCATGAACCAAAGTAATTGCACGTTATGAGGACTGGCAATGACAACTTGCTGCTTCCACTAGTCAAACTTCTTCTGTTTGGAGCTGTTGTGTAAGATATCGAGTAAGAGAACTCTGCTGTGGCTGAGGCATTCTGAGTGAAGATTTTCAGTCTGGCATCTTCACTTCTCCCAGCAGTTCTTCCCTCCTCAGTGACTGTATCTACTGCTTCATTACATTTAAAAATAAAAGGGATACACAGCTCAAAGTATTTCTTTGTACGATGTAGAAAAATTAGAATAAGCACAAATTTAGGACTCTAAGCTCTTACATCCCAAAAAGGCAGTTAAACTTCTCTGCTTATCATCCTCTCTATGTCCATTCCCATTTGCAGTGGAGTTGAAACCTCCTTCTCAGATTGCATAGTACAGTCAGGACATGAACTTAGCCTTGGGATGGATCTTTCAGCTCATTCAGACTCTGTGGTGCAGGGCCTGGAAGCCAAGCAGGGTTCATTTACAAGGTGATCTGAAGTCTGGGTGCTTCACTGGAACACAGGAAATAAGTGAGCATCCTCATATTTCAGAAGCAGTTTGACAAGAAATGGGGCAAGAGTCTGCAGGAAATGTATAAAAACTGATCCCATTAGGTACATCATAGAATCAAAAAATCATAGAATAGCTTGGGTTGGAAAGGAGCTTAAGATCATCTAGTTCCAATCCCCTGCCATGGGCAGGGACACCTCCATTTTGGTTTCGACAAATCATTTTTTTTCTGATAAAACATACCTACTTGATCATCCTTGCAATTCTTGGCCTGTAATTTTCTAAGTTCTTTTTTGAAGTGATGTATCCGCAGAACTGACATTCAGGATCAGATCCCCATCCAGTGGTGATAATATATTAACCCATGGCAAGCCTGTCTTTCCCCTGTCCATATTTTTTTCAGACAATTGCATCAGTATATAGATTATCAATAATATCTACCAGTGTCTATAACTTCTAGTTGGGGTTGCTGAATAATTGAAAATATAACGACATTTCTGTTGTGGGTTAGATATTTTGTGTCACAAGGAGTCAATACAGTGGGAGGCTGCAGAATTCAGCCATGAATCTAGTCTGCAGTCATTAACTAAAATAAGAGTAGAAACGTAGTAGAAGTTCTCCTGAGTGATACTTTCCTCCAATATAAGCTAATATTTTTGGAAGATGTTAATGCTCTTGTTGAACTCTGGATCAAACACAATGTGAGTTGCACCTTTCTGAGTATTTCAGTTCCCTTTGTTAAATAATGGATCTGAGCAAACCAAAAGTATTTCATGTGAAATTAGATATGGTCCCTTATGGTTCATGTTCAGGCAAAACTTAAATGGCAATGTAAAGTTAACATTGAAATGAACTTAGATAAGAGTATTTTAATCTATATATTTATGATTAACCTGATTTCCTTTGCAGCTAGAGGAAAGAAAATAAGTTCTCCAGTGATGTTTTTCTTTCATTCGGAGTCTTTATATTCAAATGTCAATATGCAATGTTGCAAGATTTATATTTATAATTACTCTGATTTCATTAGCTAAAAAGCCAGAATTAGATGATAAAAATTAGATTTTAATGAACAATTTCAACATGAGGAATTTATGAATTGGTGTCTTGAGGATATCATCATGACTTAAAAATGAGGCAAATTAGACAAGTCCAAAAGGAAAAAAAAAAAAAATTGCAAGGTTGAAAGGAGATTAAAATAACTTCAAACACAGCAGAGGGGTAGGAATAGAGAAGCACATGGAATTAGCTTTAATTCTTGTTTTAATATTGCAAAATAACTCTGAACAGTGATGGTAGAAACTGAGGAAAAGACTTCAAGAGAAGGCAAACACCAGGCTGGGGGGAATAAAAGTATCCAAGTATCCAGCAGAGCAACGCACACTGCTACTGCACCTATCACTGTTTTGAAGTCAGTGAGGCCACCTGTGCTGAAAAAAAGCATTAGTGCAGACTGCATACATAATACACACTTGCTCTGCAAAATAAGCCCGTAGTGGCTTTGCACTTTTGGCCTGTGGATGTGTTGACCCTCAGGTATGAGTGAGTCTGGGCTTTGGACAGTGAGAAAATATGTATCTGAAATTAAGCATGACTGCAATGATTAGGGGAAAAAGGCAGCAGTTTGCACCATGCTAAATAAAAGAATAAATATAGAAATCTCTTTACCATATACTCAGTAGGTATAATATGGATTATAGCTGTATACCTGAAGTGTTTATGGACTGAATGGATGAGGTTGGGAAAGAGAGGAAGGAATCAGTGGAATCAAGAAGAGATCTGACTCTTTAAAAGGTCAAACAATTGGAAAAAAATCTGAGGTGTCCTGAATCGTAATGCAATATCATCCTCATTAAACTGTATCATGGCCTAAAGTAAATGCTCAGTATAACTGCATTTTTACAACGGCAATTTTAAAATGATGGCTCTTATGGCATACGCATGTCTCATTTGTTATATACAGTCATGCAAGCCACGCAGATGACTGTTAATGTTACCCTCTCTCCCCCTCAACTATTAAATAAACTCAGAAATTACAATGACATTAAAAACACTTCAAGCAATTTTATGTGATCATTAAGTCAGAATATTACACTCTGGAGGCTTCTGTTATTCAGCAGCCTTGAAATTACTTAGATCAATTAAGTGCATTATATTTTATATGGAATATAAGAATGCAGGTTTTTTCTACTTAGGGGAAACATAAATAATGAAACAAGGAGAATCTCCAGCAACCCCTTTGTAGTCCTGTGCTGCATTCCTCATACCTGAATGCTTTCACTTCATTGGGCTTGCTTTTTCCTTTATTGGTGAGATACAGTGGTATACCTCTATAATCGGAATATTTTAGCAGTAAGAAAGCCTAAAAGTCTCCCTTACTGTGCCATTCCCTTTTTCTTAGGTGATAGAGAAATAAGCATACGTAAGCCAACAAATCATCAAAACTAAGAGCCTACTTACAGTGTATCCTGAAGAACATTTAAAGAATGCTTCATTCTTCTGTAGATCTGAGGTACCCCCTCAAAATATTCTCTGTATCCACTGACAGCACAGAGGCAATCTGAAAATCACCTTCAGGGGCAGGTCTCTGCTGGGGTACTGGTGTCAGGATGCTGAACAAAACTTAGGAAGAGCAGTAGGGAGATCAGGCAGAGCAAGTCAGAGATTCATTGAGGTAGGTCACAGCCAGACCTGGCAAAATTACTGAGATCTTTTAATGAACAATATCTAAAGGGTCATGTCCCTTCAGAGAGAATGATAAATGACAACATCACACTTCATCATCAAGTGAAGACTATATTTATTTATTCATCCATGCTATTAATTAATGTAATATTGTGATAGGTTCATTTATATTTTATGCAGAAAGTGGGCTGTTTGCTGTGAATCACAATTTTTCCTACCGGTCATTACTAATTTAGGAGGATGTTTATAGACTTTGGTGTCATCTTGGTACATGATGTTGCAGGAAAGGTATTACTAATAATCAGTGTCTGGGTAAAACAATTGGCCAATCAAGTACAGTGCAAAAGTAGCCTCAGAGAAAGCATTCCTTATTGTGAAGTGAAAGGCCTAGCAGGTGGCCTTCTTTCTTTCAGCAAGAAAGCTGATTGGAAGGCAGTGTAATTAAATCTTTTATGTGCTGTGCTCATCCTGCAGAACATAAGAGGACTCACCCAGAAAATGGATCTGATAACCTGACCCCAATGCCATGTTAATTCTCATGCTGTTTTGCAGCTCAGTCAGTAAATAATAGTTATGCAGGATTAATTAGTACCATTCTCCATAAAGCTAATATTCAGTGTAAATGAAGGGGATTAGCTGGGAGCCATGTGGTGACTTATGAGAAAAGAAACACATTTTTAAATAGGGATCCTAAGATGTATAAATTAAAAACCAAGGGATTTACTTTCAAATACCAGTGGTTCACTGCATCAGGTGTGGTTTTGATTTGCTTTGGTGCTGGAATATGTTTGCAGAAATAGAGACCTGCTCCATTAGGTGCCGCTGAACATCCTTCAGTATTTCAGCTTCTACATTACAAATTCCAGAAGGGACAGAAGAGAACTTCTAAGAAATTACTTGTATAAAGTGGATATTCCAATATGCTTGAAGTACATTTTGTTTAAGCTTGCTTTAGAGAAAACATTTTTTGAAAGAAAACAAAATCAAGCAAAATTTATAAGCATTTGATAGTAATCTAAAATTGTCCAGTAATACTGTGAAAACTGTTCTTGCATTGTTCTAATGGTTAATATCTTCCCCACTAAATATATACGTATGTATATATTATCACACAGATTTTTCGTTCAATTTTAGATTCTAATCCCTGAGTTTACTGTAGTTTATCAGTTTGAGTTTCAATAGTAAATACATCCTCCCCACTGAAATCTGTATGAAATAGGATGAAGCTACTCCATGTCTTTTCTAAGCTAATAGATTGGATTCATTAAATATTTGTATTTTGAGCATACTTTTCAATACTTCATTCACTCTCATTTTCAGACCAATTGGCAATATGCTTCTTGAATTGTAGACACCAGACCTGAACATAATATTCCTGCAGTGATCGCAGCATTATCAAATGCCGAGGAAATCTAGCATCTTGATCTCTACTCAGAATTGTCTTGTTTATACTGTAACACACATTTTTCACTGGAGTCTTTTGTTAACAGCATCATGTTCACTTGATTCAAGAATGCTCATCCTTGTTTTGAATTCACCAAGCAGAATTCTATTCCTCCCCATTTATGTAGGCTGCGGCTGTGTCTAACACTCTTTATTCCCCTTCTATCTCTGCTGGGATACATTAGTTACATACAGACTGATTTAAGGTGCATGAACCTTTACAGCAGGAACTAGACTCCTATGTGGAACATACATAAGGCACATTGGGTGACTCTGCAACTTGGTGAACTTCAGGTAGCCCAAGCAGTGAATCTAAATGTATTTATTTGAACAGAAAACAGGTATAATATTTGCTTCCCAGAAAGGTGGAGGAATGTACAACAAATGACTGAATATTTCTACTGTTTCTTACATTGTTCCCTAAGAATCTGTAAACGGATACCTCATGAGATGACAGACTTAATCTGATACAGTACAGCAATTCTTCAGGGGCGAGGAAAAGAAAGAAGAGGAAAGCTAATAGGAAGATACAGTAAATTACAATTATTTCTGAGAAGTAAGAAGAACAAAAAGAAATTCAGCTGAGTCACAGAAATACACAGAGATCTTCTCAAGTGACATTGCTCAGACTCCTGTATTTTGCGCAAGTCTGGGCTTTGATTGCAGCCCTGCTCTCTCCAGGTGGCAGAAGAAAGTCCATGGATGCATATGTATCTAGGAGTGACACGTGTTACCCTGGACACGGCACCAGGGCTTGAAACAAACGCCTATGAGGCTGGAAACTTGAGTCAGCCCTAAGACTAAATGTGGCAGCTCTCACAGGCAGACACTTTCTGTGGTAGTGGCAGAGAGAAGAGCATGGCAACTTCTGCAGACCAAGCACTTGCACAGTGCAATCTTAATCACAGCGCTCCTTAATCCCAGTAGGCTAAACAGTTGGAAGACATAATTCTTCATTTTGTGAAGAAGGATGGCAGAGGTATCAAAAACAAGACAGAGACAATAACTTAGTTGACACTGCAATCAGCTTACATTTATCTTCCTCTGTATCCTGCTCTAGCATTATCCTGAGCTGGTTCAGAGCACTTGCAAACAGAATATCCAAATCTCTCTTTCCCCATGCCAAGGTGTATTTAGCAATTACATTGCATAGGGTTAGTATATTTTTCTAATGAGAAGAGGTGTTATGAAAGCTTTCATGTTGTTTGCTTTTTTATTTGGTTAATACACTTAGTGTGTGTGAATGTGGATCTGTGAAATGTTTTGTTTAATGTGACATTTATTCCCCTTTCCTTACAGCCCCTTCTCAAGCATGTCTGCAAATCAATCTGGTTTTGTGTTTAAAGCAAGTTATCAATCATCTTTTCATGAGCAAATGGTTTCATATTAAGGGTAAGGAAACATTTTAACATATTCTTTCTATTATTGTTCCTTGGAAAAGATCCAGATTTGCAATAAACCAGTGATTGGAAATGCACAAAGTATTTTAATATCCTGATTATTTTGATTTAACTTCCTCTAGTAGCTTAAATTGATACTGAATATATTTAGAAACTGTTCCAAAGGGATTCCCTCCACCCCTTGCCAAGTAGTTCAGAAACACATGCTGAACTTAAGCTGAAGACAAAATAGTTTGTTCATATTCCAGGCTGCCACTGGTATGAGGAAAGGAAGCTTTTGTATGAGAAAGCCAGGTGAAGGGAAATAGGGAAAAAAAAAAGGCAAACAAAGTTGCTATATATATTCAACTGTTATTTAAAAATTCATCTGATTTAAGAAAAAAAGTTACAATGGCAATTTTTCTGTCTTCAGGAGATAATAATCAGACACCCACTGTCTTCCTACGTTGCTGGCACTCTCATAGGTTTGACTCTATGAAAAGACCTACTCAAAATTTGCATCTCCCTGCCTACTTTTTTTTCCACATTATCTGCACTTTTACCTTATTGTTACAATCATGCTTTGCACTTTTCACATAAATTTTATCCAAAGTCTTCACAGGAATGCTTTGCTCGTGTCATAGAATCATAGAATCATACAATAGTTAGGGTTGGAAAAGACCTTAAGATCATCTAGTTCCAGCCCCCCTGCCAGGGGCAGGGATATCTCACACTAAACCATGTCACCCAAGTATCAATGCAGCCTGGCTTTGAACACCGCCAGTGATGGAGCATTCACAACTTCCCTGGGCAACCCATTCCAGTGCCTCATCACCCTCACAGTAAAGAACTTCCTCCTTGTAGCCAATCTGAATTTCTCCTGCTTAAGTTTAAACCCATTACCCCTTGTCCTATTGCTACAGCTCCTAATGAAGAGTCTCTGCTCAGCATCCCTGTAGGCCCCTTTCAGATACTGGAAGGCTGCTATGAGGTCTCCACGCAGCCTTCTCTTCTCCAGGATGAACAGCCCTGACTTCCTCAGCCTATCTTCATAGGGAAGGTGCTCCAGTCCCCTGATCATCCTCGTGGCCCTCCTCTGCACTTGTTCCAACAGTTCCA
>JASSUY010019145.1:0-12790 GCA_032466535.1 Forpus xanthops | reverse complement strand
CCTAGCTTCCCAGACAACATCCCTGTATTCTTCCCAGGCCGCCTGTCCTTGCTTCCACCTTTTATAAGCCTCTTTTTTCCTTTGAATTTTCCTCAGCAGCTCCTTATCCATCCAAGGAGGTCTCCTGGCCTTCCTGCAGTACTTCCTTCTAGTAGGGATGTATTGCTCCTGAGCTTGCAGCAGGTGATCCTTGAATATCAGCCAACAGTCTTGGGCCCCCCTGCCCTCTAGGGCTGTATCCCATGGAACCTTACTGTGCAGGTTCCTGAAGAGGGCAAAATCGTTCTCTTGAAGTCCAGGGTAGTGAGCTTCCTGCACGCCCTTCCCACTGTCCTGAGGATCTTGAATTCAACCATCTCATGATTGCTGCATTGCAAAGATAATAGAATTAAGATTTTACTGTAACATTTTTATAAGCAGGACTGTGACAAATTTTTGTGATTCAGGGTTCCAAGACTTTAGATTACCATTTTTAACCTCAGCTAAACAAAAGATTGGGCTTCTTAAGAACAGACACGTTTTATTGAATGTCCACAAGAAACAGTATTTAGGGTTTTTTTAAATTGAGAGTATTTTTTTTTTCCCCAGGTGCTTTCCCTGTGTGAGTTCTCAGTCTGTAGGTGCAGATACCCACCACAATCTATCACAATTTCACATTTAAAAATTAAGCAGGCTGATGTTTCTCCAGTCAATAATGTTGAAAGGTACATACTGAAAAAGGGAGAAAGACCTCAGAGCCTTAAGATATTAAGTGTTTTGAAAATGCTTAACTGTTGTAGTCTCCAGGAATTTCAGGAATATAAAGCTGCAGTACTGAAGTTGCTGACAAAATGCTTTTTACCAGTGGACTTTTTGTCAAGTAGGAAAAGCCAACCAAAACCCAGGGTGGCCTTGTCTTTGTTGTAATGTCTTCTTTCTAAGAAGGCTGGGCTCTGAGATACTGGAGCATCAGTTTTTCACCTGATGGATTGTTGACTTAGCTGATGAGGTTTCAGAACCAAATCTTTCTTATGATATGTGAGTTACAGAGCTTGCTCTAGACAAGTTCAAGTGAAGCTATTTGAACGTGTCTTTGAACTTATTGTCACTTCGAACGTGTCTTGTTTTGTGAGCAATCAAAAAAAAACAGGTCATGTTTTGTTCTTTGGAGACAGCACTGTTGTGATTCTTCCCAAATTTAAACATTTTGCATGCCTCAGACCACTTCAGGAAGCTTGCAGGGTAAATGGGGTCCCCTGCTGAGCAGCTAATAAGGGAACTCACACTTCTACAGGAAAAGTATGTCTAATATCAGGGGATTATTATGAATCTCCTGGTTTGATTTGCACCCTGGCTGTTATGGGAGTGGCTTCAGTATCCCACTTGTAGCTGCAATCAAGCATAGTTATAAATTTACTGAAGGCTGAAATTTGTAAAGAGAAGTTATCAGCTCTCCTTAGCGATGCAAAAATCAAAAAAGTAAATCATTGGTTTACCTTTTTTTCCCTCCAAAATGCTGCATGTCCTTATTTTTTTTGAGTCAAAGGGATTTTTTGAGTTCTGTGGTGGTCAAACATTGATCCATGTTATTTGACTTTAAGTACAGAAAATAGAAGAAGTAAAACTACTTTTGAAACTATTTCATAAACAATCTCAGTGCATAGCATGTCATACTGTGTTGAGTACTAGATAATATTGATATGAAGTTGACCTCTTGAGGAAGAAAAAAACACCAACAAACCAGGAAATATTTATTTTGTACATGTAATGACTACATATGTTCATGGCATACTCTTAGACATAGCATCTCCCAGGCAATAATTTTGATTCATGGACTGCTGGGACCTTTGGATTATTTCTAAAGAGGTCTGTGAAAAATGGCTGAGAAACTAAGTTAATCCGGAGAACACCACCTGTGATTGTGCAATTAATGGCTTTAACTCATCTCGTAGCTTCCTGAAACACTACAGAAGATTTCTGGATTTTCTTTCTGAAGCTCTGAGGGTGCCAAAGAGTCCCTGAGGTTTGGGTGTTTCCCAAAAGCCCTTGCTTGGGTGTTTCTAAAACACTGGGCAGAAGGAATTCAAGCAATGCTAAGTGAAAC
Organism: Forpus xanthops; assembly: GCA_032466535.1. Lineage (NCBI taxonomy): Eukaryota > Metazoa > Chordata > Aves > Psittaciformes > Psittacidae > Forpus > Forpus xanthops. The sequence goes on along the minus strand of JASSUY010019145.1, from coordinate 10,707 downwards.
AAGGGTATAGAAGGCCAGTTCAGGTGTTTAATTGCCTTATTCCTCTCCCAGCTTTGAGAAGTGTGGACTGTGTAATGATTGTTCTGTCATTTGTATTTTCAGGTACTAACTGGGTAGGTGGCTGGGATTTGTGCATCATCTATGCAAACAATGTGTTGGGTCTTTTCTTGTGCTTCAGAGAATCTGGCTATTATAGATATCTTTGTGGTTAGCACAGCTGACGATCTGACAGCAGACAACTTCAGGTTCAATGCTGAGGAAGTTGTCTAGCCCCTTGTGTTATCACAGTAGTGAGGTGAATACTGGTACTAGTGACCATCATCTTTTTCTTGACTGAATGCTATTCATAGGCATTTTGTGCTTGACAATACACCTCTCCAGAGATGTGGGAATCTTAAGCTCAAAAGAATCCTGAGGCAAATCGTATTTCAGTCTCACCTAATTCCACTGATACACCAAGTGCTGAACAAAAGACCCCCAGAAATGACTGAACTAATAACAGGAGAAACTTGAGACCACTTTTGGCCTCAGTCATGAGGAGTTCTTACCCTGCCTTGCAGATAGATGAGTTTGCAAATGTTGCTGTTGCTAATCTCCTTTCATATACAACACATGAGACTGAAAGTAAGTTCACAGAAGACCTTCTTTGTTGCCATGTGCTAACAGCTCAGAAACATGCAGAAGATGTAGGCAGAATATCATCACCAGTTTCCTACAAGAAAATGCTGTGAGTTGGTAAGCATACTAAGATTTGCATTGGGGTAGGTTTCCAAGGACTTGAAATCTTGCTGGATCACTGAATACCTTTAAAAGTAGCCTTTTTTTTTTCTGCTGGGATCGTGGAGAAAGTGCTAGCCAACATGAAAAGTATCATGGACGATTACTGTGAAAATAGTTAACTTTATTTAAGATTCAGTTGTGAAGTCATCTGGATTTCCAGTTTTACCCAATGAAATAAACAATGAACGTGTGAGCTTCTTCTGTATTTATTCTCAAGTATAGTGGCTATTGAGGCGAAATTCTGAATCACTTATTTTCTTATTTTTTAACTGCATTTTCTTATACTGTGGGCCTTTTTCTCTTCTATGTATTTGAATTATCATTTTACTTTGAAAGCAACGCATGGCTTTGCTTGTCTATTTGTGTAACATAATCAAGAACTTAATCATGTAGTTTCATCCCTCAGGCTGCTGAGTTAAACATCTTAGATACATTTGAAACCTTTCATAACTTTATGGCTGAAATATGTACCGAGATTTTTAAGGACAGTGGTCAAATACTAGTTTTGTCAGTACTTCTCTGACAAAACAAAGAATGGCTGGGACTGAAACTTGCAGAGTCAGACTGTTCAAGTACATTTCTAATCCAAGGGTTAGGAAAAGAGAGACAATCATTCAAGTTATTATTCAATGATGGCCTGAAACTTGCATTTGAGAAGCAACCTCATAACTTAGCTAAAATGGAAAGAGAAATACACTTACCTGGAAGATAAAAACCAGTAATATTGTTCTCAACCGTCCACTTCATAAAATTGGGTGCAAATTGACAAAAAATGGGTATTGAAGCAAAGGCGCTACTAAAACTGTGACTGATTCTATTAAGTCTTCTCCCACTTTGTGCTGCAAAACAGTCTTTATCTTCTCATTAGAATGATTAGACACAACCCTGTGACTGTGTATATTTATTTTTTGGAGATTTTAGATGTGTGTGAGGCCATACAGCAGTTATGTTTTAGCATTAGCCCAAAATAATAACTCTTCACTGTTACTGAACTAACATAACACAGCTATTCAAACTTGGCCACCTACCTACACATTCCAACCTACAAAACACTGCGAGGGAAGACAATTGGAGTGGGATCATCACTTGGCAGATATATATCATAAATTAGCGATCTTTCCAAGGCTTTTCACTGAACCAGCAGTGCAGCTAAATTATTGTCACTGAGGCACCAAGCTTGCATTGTAAGGGAAAGTAGTAAGAAGAAATCATTAATACAAACACTATTAAATAGTCACTGATTCTTTGGAAGATAAACTGAAAGGGATATATAAGCATTCTCAGCTGTATGTTCCAGGCTAAAACCAGGCACCGAGATAAGGAGCATCAGTTATTAAAAGCTGCTTGGGTGAAGCCCAAGTGAGGCATAAAGGCACTGCAACCTCTTCCTCCTGCCTGTGCTCAGGACAGTTCTGGTGCTGTTCAGTGCAGTGCGTGACCTGGGGTTGGGGCGCTGTCAATAGAGCTGTGAGAGAGCATCCTGCTGAGGGCTTGTTGTCTGTGCTTGTGTACCCTCAGGAGTGAGGTGGTAGGTGTGCCTGCTCCTTGTTCTGTGTCCTTTCGCAAAGGTCTTGTCATCTGACCTCCAACCTGTTTTCACTTGGCTGCCTGGCTTGACCGCAGACCTGCTTTGTCACTGTGAGCTTTCCTGGCAGTTACTGGGCTTTTGCCTGATCCTGGTTGCCACTACCAAACCTGCTTTGCTCTTCTTGCTCATGTACTATGGGGCTGCTGCTCCTGCTGAGTGTCTTGTTGGGGGTCTGCAGGTGGCTTGCCTGCTCCAGGCCACCTGCTGCCCTGGTGGGAGAAGGACAGTGTCTCCAGCCCAGGAGACTCCCCTCAAGGAGAGCTTCAAGGAATTTGGAAACATGTAATTTGAACAAAAGAGAAGAGGGCGCATAAGAACCAGGGGTTTTCCTCTTAATTAAAACCGAAAGACCCCTTTATATTGGTGGGAAAGACTGTAGGTAATTGTATCATTACAAATGCTTTTGGAAACAGTGGTTCACTTCTGCAAGTCACTCCAGATCCTTGAGACACTTGAGCTTTTAATCTGCCTCCAAAACGAAATACAAACATTTAACAGAAGATGGGGAAAGAAAAAGAAATAATAATCGTAATAAAAAGTAAAGGTAATGTTGTTGACATACTTGGTTGGTGTTTTGTAATTAACTTCTTTCTCCCTTTACATTTACTGAAGGACTCTGTGGACTAAGTTACTGTGCCACTACCATCAAATAAGGTAGGAAATATTTTATTGCATTTTGATCCCTGTTTTTACCCTAATTTATGGTGTACTACGACTTCCATTGTTCAAATCAGCAAATTAACATTGTTCATTGAGATTTCAATTCCAAGTATTTTCACACCTTTGGTTTCCATCCTGTAGTTGACATAAGGCAAATGTACTTCAGTACTAATTAGTTACAACTTTTCATTTGTCACATTTTTGCAGATAGATTTTTAAAGCATTTATTTTGATTACTTGTTTATTATGATATGCTGCTTCAAATTAGAACCTTGACTTATTTTAATAATGATTCTGAAATCCATGAATATATCCTGGGTGTAAAAGGCCTAATAGGTATCCTGTTATTTCCATAACATAGTGGTATTGCTGTAAACATCACAAAGTGATTATGTTTTCACCATTTTATTCCAAGATGTGCAGTGCTAATACTTCAACTTTGATATCATTTTGGAACCACTATCCTGAGAAGTAGATAACATTAGAAGGTGAATTATTAATGCAGAGTGGCATAGTCATCAATAGGCTACAAAATGCACTTTTAAAATCATGCTTTTACAAACACGGCACAGGCTCTGCTATAGCACTGTATGCTCTAAAAGCTGCAGATATATTTTAGAAAACACTGATGAAGACATTACTTCTCCATCCATTTGTTCATAGTATATATCATTATTCAAGAAATTTAAGAACTGTAATGATGGAAAATCACACAGAAAGAAAAGGAACATGGACTTTGTCAGAAACAAGGGCTACATTTTTATTCAAGAGGCCCATAATGATGGAAAATCACAGTAAAAGGCAGAGACGAAACAGGGATCCCATAAAGGACTGACACACCACAGTGGCACAAGTAGTAGAACAGTCATAGCAAGCGGTTAAAAGAAAGAAAACAAAATTAACTAGAGAAGAGCTAGACTTGGGGCTGAAGCACAAAACAGAAACAAATCACAGCAAATGCTGAAGATTAATTTCAAAGTATCTGCTGAGAATGAGTGGAGAGACAAGTTGCATCAATATTAATGAAGCTGAAATAGAACTCCAAACTACCATGAGTACAAAATGGCACACAAAGCATTTTCTTTTAAATAGGTTGGAGGTTGGATCATGAGACCTTCAGGAAAATGAACAAATTCACAGATCTTGTTACAGGAAGTGTGATAAACAATCACAACATAAATCTTACAAGAGAACCACAGAGATAGTCATTACTAGTGCACATTTATTTTAAAACAATGCTTTAGAAATATTCCAGAAAGTAGGCAAAGGGTATTTTCTGATATTCAGTGATCGATACATGTCTGAAAAGGATCTTGTATATCTCAGGGTACCAGTCTGTTTTTTTGCAGGCGATGTAAGAGAGCATCAATAGGTGCTTCAAAACCTTAGTAATACATTCTACTTTAAGTTCACATAATGTGCAAGGGCACACTGTTCCTCACCTTGAACTGAAAAAAAGAATAAATATATGTTGTGCGTTGGCAGTCAGCACTGTGTAGGCAGGAAATAAACTTTTCTTCCCAAATTACTTAAGCTACCCACTCATATTAGACACCCGTGACTACAGGCTATGGAGCTTTCAGAGATTCTTAGGTTCTTGACATTAAAGATTTCTGCCCCACCAGGTGACAACTGTATTCACTCCCCATCGCATAGCCTGTGGTTAGAAACAAGGGGTCACACTTTAAAAACCTGATTTCTAATAAAGACCAACACAAATGTGTAATTTCTCAGATGATGTTGTCAGGAGTCCTGTAAATTGTAGCTGGCGTGTCAAATGGAAGATCTCGCTTCGTGAGAAAGCAGAGCGAGTACCTTTCCTAATAAAGATCGCTCTTCCCTATGAGAATTCCTTGTGACAGCCAAATTTCAGTACTGCAGAGATACAATCAGTTGATCCGTTTTGCTCATGTAACAAATTAAACTATTAAAGATTCTGCATCTAACAGAAGAGTGGCCCATGGTTTTTTCTTCCTTTCATAGCAGGTCACTGATGTTATTTTGGTGCCTTGCTGCAGCTTCTCAGCAGCAGTCTTCAGTGTTTGCATTGTGCTGGCTGCAAATACACTAACCTTTCTTTTACTTTGTAGTAAGGGGATAGTGATCTAAGTAAAGCTATTGAGAGGAATTAAAATACTCTGTAAGCCAAATTTTGCTTTAAAAGGGAGACTGGTGTATAAAATGTATATGTAGATATGGATTAGATTTGCAGAAGAATGATTATTTGTGGAAGGCCATGCTCTTGTGTGTTTTTAGGGGCACAGGAATTACCTATTGGCAGCCCATAGTGTCCAAAAATCCCCATGTGGAATTTGGGTTCTGAAATCCATATGGTGAAATCTGTATTCAAGCATTCATGATGTTAAAGTCATACTTTGGTTGCACCCACAAAAATATTAGGATTATGAGGCAACGGGATTTCTATGATTGTGTTTTATTTCATAACACAATGGTAGTAAACATTACCATTTGGTGAGTAATCTCCTGGTGTTTGGTAATAGGATTTCATAGTCCTTCCAGAACCCTCTGCAGAGGTGTTCTTAGGCTGTTGGCTGATCACTGAGCACTCCTGGTGTGCTGGTTCTGTCCTGCTGAGTGCATCCTCCCTCCCAGTACTAGCATGGTGGGACAGTGAACTCTTCCTATTACTGACATGAATTTAATTCTCATTTTGGGAAAACAGAGCATGGGATACAATGGCTAGATGACGGCTAAACACAGCTTTGTATTCAGTTGCATTGGCCCCTTAGCACACGAGTATGGGAGTATTGCATAGAGAGTACTGCACAATTTGGAGCAGAAAGTTAGGAACAACCTTGTAAATAAATTATGGGGAAAATATTGGTCTTGAGTGAAGCTTTGCTGGGCTGCCGAGCTTCTTCCAAGTAGAGAATTATGAGAATTATAGCCTGAGTTCAATTACAGCAGTCTCCCTACTCGTAGATTAGACCATCTCCTTCCATGTTTAATAATATCCTTCATGGTACAAGAACTATTTTACACTCATGTTCCTTTCTCAAACTTGTTCAACTGTCAAGCATCTTGATTAATTCACTCTTCAGTACTACCATGCCCAGTGCTAAATAAAATTAAATCTATGATTTTTCTTAGACCACTACCATTTCTTCTCTTCTAATGGTCCTTAGGGTTTCATTTGGAGAAAAAACCCCAAACCATCAACCACCAGTGGTCATGCTAGGATGGTCGTTGCATCTTTGAAGCTAGAAAAAGCCTTGTGTTGCCCACTCTACAATCAGTCCCCATTTAAGACATTTTTCTGCTTTTATTGGTAGTAATCGTATACTTTTTTTTTTTTTTGATTGATACTTTCTTTTACACTGTCATTTGCTAAGCTACTGAAAAGTTAAAGCAGACCTGTCCTTTTTGAACTGGAATTTCATTAATTCCTAGGTAATTTCTCCTGCTATAGTACCTCTCTCTCCTTGGCTTTTGCTCCTTTTCAGTGGGTTAATCTGTCTTTCACTATTCTTGCTATGATGATTTCAGTATGTGTTATGCTGAGTGTTAGTGACATTGTTGATGTTAAAGTTATGAAATTGGGCTGAAATTTTCAGATTCATGATCTAGAAATATTATTGATAGGTGGTAGATCAGACTGTTCTGTATTATGTGCTTCTAGACTGCCAAAGTCTGGGATATTGCAGAAAGGGGTAAGAGTTGCTTTATACCTCCACAGCAATTCTGAATGACTTCGGAGCAGCACAAACATCATTAACAACCTGTCACCATTCTTTACCGCTAAGTAACTATATTTTAACCTCAATTAGTTGGTTGATATTATTTTTTTCTCCTTCTTAAAGGTATAGAGTTAGCTTTCTTTTTATGGAGGAAGGGGAACCATTGTTTTAAAAAGGATAGTTAGCACAATACAAAAGTGTGAAAATGTGTGAATATGAACCACATAGTGTGAATTTAAGCATATAAAGAACAGTATAAGGTTAGATTATCTATGAAACTGGATGAAACCACAGTTAAAAGAACAAACTCTATTGAACCCTACCAAACATAATGTTGAAGAATATGTATTAAAGCACAGTTCAGCTGGGTGATGAGTACCTTTAAACTCCACACAACTCAATGAACATCATTTAGTTTGGACCATGTCCTTGAACAGTGTTTCTTTTTATAAAGACTGTATTACTGAGAGGCATCCAGTTCTCCCCAAGTGGCACAGACCCAGGCAATTCAGGAGTGGTGGTGTGCAAAAGCAGCTGTGTTCTTCTCACCCCCTGGGTTGCACTGAACATTACCTGGTCACAGCAAGGATCAGGGGCTCTGTCTTTATTCTTTCAGTTCTACAAAACCACTTATTTTTGTAGTCAACAGTGGCTTTGCAGTAAATACATGTTCTGGGCAGCAAAAAGCAAAGAATATGTTGGTGGCACAAACCACAAAGTGTTTGTTCTATTACTCTCCCTTAAACATTGTTTTCAATCAGGTGGAGCTGCTCCTGGGCTGTTTGACTTCTGCACGTGTTCCAGCTGTACAATAAGCTGTATTTGTGCACTGTTTCTGTGTTGGAGAGTTGACACTGAGATGGCTGCTCTCTAGATGTTTTTTTCCATTAAACTTATAAATCACATTTTGAATGTCATACAGTTAAGATTATAATGGTTTAAACTATGTATGCTGGTTTAAAATTAGGGTTTTGCCATTATGACAGATTTGGAAAGGAACATTTCAACCAAATTAGGCAAATCATGACTCTAAAAGCAACTTGAAATCAAAAGCATGTAAGATGAAGTCTTACATTGTCAAGGAATGACTTCTAGCTGAGGGAGTCAAATGCTTTAAAGTCCTATATCTGTATTTAGTGAAGTGGCTGTGGTAACAGTAAATTAGATACTGAGATCAATGTAGTAAATGGAAGAGGCCCCCAAAAGTAGCCTTTCGGAAGTCTGGTCTTTTTAACAGAGCTAGGCGAATCCACCCCTTATTGTTGCTGTGAAATGGTCTTACATAAGCCTATTTTAAGATGAGTATGGATAAAAGTGGGCCGTCTTGAACTTTAGAAGGATAAAAAACTAAGATGTGTTTCTTCCATTCCTGAAAAGAGAACTAATTTTGATTATTGAAGCTCGTAATTTAGGGATGTGAAGGATGCAAGGGCTGCTCTGCAGCTATTTGTAAATATTTTTTGGTTATTGTCAGTATTTTGAATGTCCAGTGTGGTAATCCATTAGCTTTATCCAGCCACTAAATAGTTACATTTTAATCTGAATTAGTTGTCTGATATTACTTTTTTCCCTTTTAAATGTCTAATATTAGCTTTTAAGATGGTAGAAAGACTATATAAGCATGTTACTGACAGAACTGGTTGTTCTTGCTGTCACTATCGCTGTACCAATAGAAAAGCTCTGAGCAGGTACTGTATTCTTTTTCTCAACCAAATTGTTGTAAAAAAACCTCATGTCACAGAAAAAGACCCCAAACCTGTAACAATACTTTTTATATGAAATTCCAAATTAGTCTTAGGAAAAGTGTCCTGTCTTAGGAAAAAAATTGTTTTTGTTTTTGTTTTTTTTTTTTTAAATGCTCATGATTATACTCCTTTTATTGTGACAGAGATGATATATAATCTGATGATACTCTCACCTTGACTCCTTTGCTCTGGTGTTTTTCAAGTTTTGAGAATTTTATCTTATGGACTTAAAATAGGACATGCTATAAGGACAGTTTTTACTGCCTTCTCTCCTTCAATTTTCCTAGCAGGCAAACACTTGATAGTGCCTGTCTTTAATAGTTCAGAGAAGCAGAGACTGAGCTGAAAAAAATGTCTTTAGTTTTTTGAAGAGGCCTGGTCTGACATCTGTGACGTTCCACAACTGTTTTTTCATAGATTCTAAATGTTTCATCTTTTCTTCTTGAATTCTCTATTTTATTTCCTGATCATCATCTTAAGAGGATGATTATTGTTTATGCAATTGCCACATTAATTGTTATTAATGAATTCCAATGTGTTTACAATGGGCTCCTCTTGACCACACACCATCTGTATAAGTCTCTAGATAAGCACGAACAAAAACCTAGTAATGTGCCAGCGCTCCTTTTAATCCAAAGAGCATACAGATGCGCAGGGCACTTCTCAGGGTGCTGGGTATTTCACCTTTCCAGAGCTTCCCACTCTGGTGCAGGATTGTTGGGTTAGGAAACAAAAGACTAGGAAATGTGAGCCTGTGTGTCTACTTGGCAGTGAACAGTGTTACTCTTTGTGCCTTGATGTTTCCCTTTCATTTATGTTATTATTTCCACAAGGGTACAGGTTCTTATTCAGTCTCCTTACAAGCCATAATCATCTCGGAAAGCTTTTGAAGTTTGTGTTCACTAAAAAGGCCTGTAGAGAAGGACATCCTAAATAACAGCATCATGTATTTTGACAGGGCCAATTTAGGTTGGGAGAAATGTTGTTTTCTTGATGAAGACTTATTTATTTATTTTTTGCAAATTCTTTCTACAGAACTTGGATGAAGTTGGGTGGAAAAGGAATTCTTTGTCAGTTAAAATATTTATAAGACTCACAAAAGGAAAATTACAATTAAGGTATTTACATTCTTGATAGTTTCTGAAGACAACATTAGCACAGTTTTATGACACAAGAGAAAACTGACTGAGACATAGAAAGTAGATGAGATGTAATCATTACTGATTCATATTAAAGTATCTTCTTCTGTATAAATTATATAATCAAAATAATACTATGCATGGGAATTGGTGATCTTAATGGCTATTATACCTGGTTAGAATCATAGAATAGAACAGTTAGGGTTGGAAAGGATTTTAATATCATCTAGTTCCCATGCCCCTGCTATGGGCAGGGCCAAAACTACCTTCATTCTATTTACAAATTAAAATTATATACTTTTTTGTTTAAAATATCAAACAGAAAAAAAACCCTTTATTCTGAGAACTATGAGCATAGCCTTAAGTGTCCCACAGCCCATGGCCTTAAGATGTCCCACATGACATCCTTGTCTCTGCATTGGAGAGACATCAATTTGATAGGTGGACCACTTGGTGGATAAAAAACTAGCTGAATGGCCACACATAAAGAGTTATGGTCAATGGCTCAATGTTCAGTTGGAGACCAGTAACGAGTGGTGTCCCTCAGGGATCGGTGTTGGGACCAGTCTTGTTCAACATCTTTGTCAGTGACATGAACAGTGGGATTGAGTGCACCCTCAGCAAGTTTGCTGATGACACCCCCAAGCTGTGTGGTTCAGTGGATATGCTGGAGGGAAAGAATGCCATCCAGAGGGACCTTGACACGCTAGTGAGGTGGGCTGATACCAACCTGATGAAGTTTAACCATGCCAAGTGCAAGGTCCTACACCTGTGTTGGAGCAATCCCAGGCACAGCTACAGGTTGGGCAGAGATGAGATTCAGAGCGGCCCTGAGGAGAAGGATTTGGCAGTGTTGGTCAATGAGAAAATGAACGTGAGCCTGCAGTGTGCACTGGCAGCCCAGAAAGCCAACCTGGGCTGCATCAAAAGGAGTGTGACCTGCTGATCAAGGGAGGTGATCCTGCCCCTCTGCTCTGCTCTCGTAAGACCTCACTTGGAGTACTGTGTGGAGTTCTGGTATCCTCAACATAAAAAGGACATGGAACTGTTGGAACAAGTGCAGAGGAGGGCCATGAGGATGATCAAGGGACTGGAGC